>RCAB01000433.1:0-53137 GCA_003640385.1 Setaria digitata | reverse complement strand
AAAAAAAAAACGAAAAAAAATTTAATTTAAAAAACAAAAGATGGTGGGAAGTTGGCGAAAACCAAAAATTTAACAGTTGAGTAATATGTTTAAGGCAAGGTCAATATGTTGATATTTAAATTTTAAATTCAGGAGGGTGGTACGGTGATGAAATCGACAGTTATGAATACATCGAAAGAAATGACAGCTTATTCTGATTTTCCACCTCCTGCTAACTTTTGCAATTTCATGCATCATTCAAAAGTTCTGGAATATTTGAAAGATTATGCTAAAGTGAACGATTTGTACAAATACATTCATTTTAACACCACTGTACTACAGGTAATTTTCATTGAAAAATCAAAACAAAAAAAAAATTTCCAAGAACTGGTTCAAGTTTTGAAGCAGTTTGGTTGGAATCATATGAATTTATTTGAGTTCTAAAGCGGATCATTAACCGGATAGTCAGTTTATAAATTTTAAAACTCGAAATTTCATTTTCAGGTTTCACAAGTCGGTAATTCATGGGAAGTAAAAACTAGTAATAATGATAAGGAGATGTATGATTATGTGATGATATGTACTGGACACCATAGTTTCCCACAATATCCTAAAATACCTGGTATCTTTTATTATTTTCATGAAATTTTCTGAACAGAAGTTTTCTATATTTTGAAAATATTAGAGTGTTTTTCTGTTTCTTATTTAAAATTCTGAAAATCTTTTGATTGTAATGCTTTTCCAATTTAGTTGAAACTTCTCTGCTTAAAATGATTTAGTTCAATTTAGGGAGCGAAAAATTCGAGGGACGTATCCTCCATGCTCATAAGTATCGTGATTATCAGGGATTCGAAGGAAAGGACGTTTTTATAGTTGGAATCGGTAATTCAGCTCTTGACATTGCAGCAGAATTAGCTGGAGTTTCGAAGTCGGTCAGTGTTACCAATGTTTGGTGGAATGAGTGAATAAAGGGAAATTCACTGATTATCACTTTTTGATTAAGATTAAACAGCAATTATACAAACAAAACTTTATGTTTAAATGTGTGGAGCTTAATTGAGGAAGTTTCGGAAGGATATTTGATAGATTTTCTAGCCTGCTTAATTACACTGATTCTTTTATCAATTATCTAGAACCAGTTAATTTAGCAGTTTAAATTCGAGAAATACCTCAGGGAGCTTCATTTAGGTAACAGTTTCCACGCGACGTGGCTCCTGGATATTCAATCGGATAAGTCAAGGTGGTATTCCTTATGATTTGAAGTTGATCACTCGCTTGTACAATTATTTGATGAATAAATTGCCGTGGACGGTTGTTAACGACTTTGTAGAGTATCGCCTACAGGTTTTAATTTGTCTAATTTCATTAAGTATTGAATGTGGACCTAGATTAAACTGAAATTATGATTAAGCTTAAATTATTTCAGTCAGTTATAACATGGATAAGTTCCAGTCAATTCCAAATAGTCTATATTTTCTTCAAAAGGTAACTGAGTCGTAACTATGAATGAATTAAGCGTTGAGTACTGTTGCAATGTGAGCAGAGAAAGACAATAGCAGTCAATTTTTAGATTAATTTTGCTTTTTTTTTTTGCAATTTGATATTTGCTGGACCAACATTTCAGAAGCTTTTTGATCCTTGCATTCCATTTAAGCTACGAATGGACCACGATCTTTACGGACTTCGCCCAAATCATCGCTTTTTTCAGCAGCATCCAACTATCAACGATGATTTGCCCAATCTTCTTTGCAGCGGACGTATCATTATTACAGTAATTTTTTACCAAAACAAAATATTTTTTTTCGAGAAATATCTCATTCTACCTTTTCATTATCATGTTTAACATACAGGAAGATGTCGAATTTATAAATGAGACGACTGTTCAAGTTAAAGGAGGACGTCAGTTTCCAGCGGACGTGATAATCTTCGCAACTGGTTATACCTTTGGTTTTCCATTTCTTCATCCTGATTTCATTATACCAATCAGGGTATGCAGCATTACTTTCCCTTTCTTTTTTTTTTTTATTGAATTGTCTGATCAGCAAAAGCACCTAGGAATTGCAAAATGAATGATAGTGAGTGTGTGAAATTTGAATGAACTAAAAAATTATTCCTACTGGAAAAGTCTTGTTATCGAGAGAGGTACTGTACTATGAAAAACGATGCTTTCTAGGATCATGAAGTAGAACTGTACAAATATGTTTTTCCGTTGAAATATCCTACCTTAGCAGTCATTGGCCTCATCCAACCCATTGGAAGTATTTTACCAATTTCTGAAATGCAATGTCGATGGGCAGCAGCTGTATTTAGTGGTCAGCTTACACTACCTTCTCATATTGAAATGATGGCTGATATTGAATTAAAACGAATTCAAATTAAGAAAAGGTAAGAAATGAACTAAAAGTTTCCGTCCCTCAACCGATGATATAAATTGATCATTGAAAGCAATCTTGATGTTTTCAACTATTTCGCGTATGTTAATATATCACAAAAGAATGTGGATGCTTCGGGATGAATAAAGTTTGCAATAACAACAGTATTGTCGATAAACTAAAGGAATGAAAAATTTCTCTTATAATAGATATTTCACAAGTACGAAGCATACGGTTCAAGTGGACTACATCAAATACATGGATGAAATTGCTGAACAAATAGGTTGTAAGCCCAACTTGAAGAAGGTGACTTTTAAATTTATATTTATAGCAACTTTCAACATTCATGGATTTTTGTTTGGACTTCTCTTTAACGATCTTAGTCCAAAAAAATTTCAACTATTTCCAGTACATATTCACGGACCCCAGTTTTTGCCTTCGACTGCTGATTGGAGCTAATGCACCATATGTTTACCGGATTGAAGGCCCTGGATCATGGAATAAAGCCAAAGAGGCACTAATCACTCTTCCTGACCGAGTCAAACTTCCACTCAAAAATAGAGAATGTCGAATAAAACGGTACAAAGGACGAGGAAAGATTGTAAGTTCAACATGATCGTTTGTTTGAAAATTGTTCTGCAGTAGATCTCCCCTTCCCCAAGATTTCACTACAAAAAATCAACTTCGACTTGTCTAACTTTAAAAAGAAATTACATTGCTTCAGAATGAGGTCTCAAAGATTTGCATTCCCAGGTTTGATTTAATAGTTTCTAATCAAGTACTTTATGTAGAAACTAGATTACAGGATGAGTATTTCCGATACGTTTCCTTGAAATGGATTGCTGGATGGACTTGTATAGTACTCGTCACAGGTATTTGGGTATTCTGTTCAGGTTCTCATAACCTTACTGCATTCACATACATTGTAAATGTTGTCATTTTCTTATTATTTTTCTCTTTCGTTTTACTGTGGTTTGATTTACAATATGACATGTCTACGATTTTCTAAATAGATTTAGGAGACAACATTTGCACTTGGAGACTTTGCTTGCGAAAGATAAAAGCAAAGCAGCATCTTCCGCTTCTTCACCTCTATAAATTACTTTTATAGTCCCTATAGACTGTGTTCTTCTTTTGACTTTATAATCTTGCCCTCGCTTCAACATTTTACCACATCTTTGCAGAGAAATATGTACTTACTGCAGGGTGAAATAAATTTCTATGTCTTCACTTTTCAATGAGTGTTTTCCCATTTCCAAATGTTCTCCTATCCTGACATTTCCATGGTTTTCTCGGAAAGATTTGACCAGATACGTTTTACTTGGGAAATACAGCAAATTAAAAAAAAACCTAACTTAAGCAACATACATTACTGCTGCTGCTTCATTCTTATTTTAAGTTGCTTCCGTAAAGATCTCGTAAACAAAGCAATTCAAAATATATTAGAGAAATATTTTTACAAAATTTGGTATAGCATCAATGGCAACGTCGGAAAACGAGACATTCACATTGTTTGAAGTCAAGTTTTTCCTTTTCTTCACGTTAGGTGTCACGAACAACAGAATTTCTAATACACTTCACATATCAGATAGCATCACCTTTACAAAAATCATTGTCAGATAACAAGTATAGGTAGAAACCTCCACTGCGGAGGAACTATACAAAATTCAACAATAATTGGCTAGAATCGAAGACACGTAGATCTGAATTAACGGGAATGCGCAATCACAGCAGCATTTTAAATAGCTATGAAATTGAAGTGATAGTTATTTCGGAGCACACACTTATAATCTTAGCATTATTTTTCCTGAATACGAGACTCACTGAGACACTTTTTCCTATTTAACAAAAACTTTTGGCTGTAACAGCAAACAGCAAATATCGACTTACACGACATATAGAAGCTGATATCATCGGCTTTCTGTTTTTGTAATCGTATAATAGTCAAGCACTTTGTGACAAACCTAAATTATTTCAAAATATTAAGCAAATGCCTAACTTTCACCGAGTATTTAATAAGATTCAACAGACCAAAATATCTCGATAATTCAGTACATTTTTCAAGTGATTTGAAATATAGATCTAC
The DNA here is from genome assembly GCA_003640385.1 of Setaria digitata. Lineage (NCBI taxonomy): Eukaryota > Metazoa > Nematoda > Chromadorea > Rhabditida > Setariidae > Setaria > Setaria digitata. The sequence continues at coordinate 48,700 of RCAB01000433.1, read as the reverse complement.
CACAACAGTACAATATATCTCGGACCGTTCAGTTGTCCAAAAAGAATAATCGCTGTTAGTTTAAAAACGCAGCCAACTTATGGCTTTCATCTTCATTTTTATCGAAGACGCTATTATAGAAGACATATACTGCTCTAAAAAAAAAAAAGCAAAAGAAAGAAAAATTAATTGATTTAATTGAAAGAAAAGAGAAACTAACATCCTCCATCATATCAGACGTCAAATTGGCAACGAACTGGTCCCACCACTGTTCACCTGGCTGCCTATCAACCCAATCACAGTTATCGAGTTTCGTCATTTTCAAAGCCATATATATTAGCGAGATCGCAATTACCTGAACAGTTCTCGCAGTGTAAATTAAAGCTTTTAAGAACAATGTAAAACAAACATACCTACTGCTAGGAACTTTTTCTGAAACACTTCGCTCGCAGTAGTACCGATAACATCTCCCAACACTTTAATTACCAATAAGCCTGAGTTGTATTCAATGTAATCATAACTTAAAATATAAAATAATTAATCAAAAAACTGATTCCACATATAAACTAAACAACCCGCCGAGTATCACTGAAATAAAAACAACGATGTAGTGCCTACTTCTGGTTCCCATATCAGGCACAAAGTTGTTGATATTGAATCATTTACAAATGTCCACGCATTCTGCAACACTGTTTGTTTCTTCTCGCGATCCATTTTGAAGACCTGGAACAGATTATCTTTCCAAAAATTAGACGCCTAATAGTGTACATGCTACAGCAAATTAGCAAAGGCGTGGTTTTTCAAAAAATTGACTTTCTGATATTGCAGAAGAAACGTATATGGATGGTCCACATGAAGATCAAACTTGATTGTTTGCAGTAAAACCCGTTCAATACCCATAACCTCCTCCTGAAATAAAATTCCTAATTATTTTGTAAGAAGTCTTAAAGAGTTACCACTTTGTAATTTTCGGCACTGACAAAATTATGTTTCCGAGATCGTTAAATCTTAATTCTATATGTGTTTTAATCGCTTACAATTGCATTCTTCATGTTATACAGCTCACAGTATTTTTCTTTCGCAATCAGCACAATGTCTTTGCATTTCTTCGGTGTCTCTTCAACTTTCCCAGCCAGAAAGAGACAACCCAACGCCGTCAGCTGAAACAAACTTTTACTGTCAGATGTATTTCGCCGGTTTATAAATGGTTCTTCATTTGAGTAAACCTTCTACTTTAATTTAATTGAAAAAATGCAGCTTCAGTACCACAAAAAATAAGTAACTGAGCACTAGAATCCACAATATGTTTCATATCTCAGATTACTGCATCACACTTCAGCAAATAAGAGTGGTGGTTTGACAATGGAAATGGAATAAAAATGAAAAAATGAACAAGTGGAGAGAAAATAGCCAAGCCTTTAAAAATTCTTGAGTGAATAATTTAAATATGAAGTCAACGAGAATTACGAAAGGTTAAAGCCTTTCATAGAAAACTATAAAGAATTCTTTATATTCTTTATAGTAGAATATCAAGATAATCTCTCAATTTTCGTATATAAACCTGGCGAGGAAACTAAAAAACATACATGTTTCTGGAATTCTCTGAAAGAATGGAACATATAGAAACGATGAAAATATACAGCTGCTGTCGCTAGCGTTGGATTTGGTTGCCTGACATGACATACTTTAATAGAAAAGATATTTGTTGCAAAAAATCCTTCAATTTTATGTAAACTGCAAATTCTTTAGACGAAATTCATATTTCGATTAATTAACTAGAAAGCAAGAGAAGGGAACTGAATATAACCAAATATGACCCCAATCTAAATAAGGTCTAATCTTTCAGAAGAGGAAACTATTCTAAAAATTCAGAATTACAATTTCAAACCACTGCCAATTTCGACAATAAGTTTGATTCCCTCTCGTCGGAGTTTGTCTTCCTCGATACGATCAACTCCATCTCTTCTAGATGGCGTATTTGAAAGCTGTTCCTCAGTGAAAAGCCAATCGCGTCCCATTTCAGCTGTTAACTGAAAATTAAAAATTTATAAGCATTAACTAAAATACATTTTGTGCTTTTAAGCAATCAAATGACTTCTAATGGAAAGATGGAGCTGCCGCATAGACTAAGCATATTCGAAGGAAACCAACAATACCTAAATTATCATGGTTACAAACAATAGTTCTAAGTACACTAAGAAGTCCAATGCTCCTCGAACCGTGAGTACTTGCCGGAAACGACCCCATGCCTAGGCTAATGACTGCAATTTCAATTTTTCAATTTAAGGAAATGTTAGAATTATTAGTAGCACGTTCCATTCCACGCAAACTTCTGCACCTTTTCGTAAAGTGGAGAATTCTCGGTCAGTAATGCTTCACCAGCCAAAGAGCCAACAACTATCAATACCAAACAACCGCAAAATACACCAACTATTCTTAACGGACCGCATTAGATATATTGACAGTCCGGTATTTTGACGTGTGTTTTCACGTCTCTCGTTGTTTGGTTCCGTTAGGTAGTGGCTGGCTTGCACCTGGCTCACGTGGCTTTACGTAAACTATTTTCAGTGAAACAAGTCGTTTCTGAAGAGTCGTGTTATTATGTTCTTTGTAGAAGCAGCTGTTGTTACTAAAGGTCACGTGCGTCATTAGTTACTAGCATGAATTAACTTGTGCATTGAGAATAGCATGTCATCTAAACTATGCTTCATTTAGTTCTGTTTGCTTTATTTTTTGATTTGGAGTCTATCTTTTGTATGTTATCATTATTCATTTGGTACCAAAAACCTCTGGTTATTTAGCATTAATTTGCTTATCTAGGAATGACAGGTTATGAAGAATTTGTCCCATGCTTGGAATGCCGTTTTCATCACTTGTGCACAGTCATCAAACATGACATGTTCACCTGCAATTACAACCTGTTTCAACGTCATGTCTCATCAGTTGTTATTAAATTAAACATATTAAATTCATGTTTAGTTTATCAATTTGCGATGTATAAAGTAGGCCATTCCTCGGCAGTGCCTCGTTCGACATTGGTTTACAATGGACGTCGAAATGTGCCTACACGATCAGAGATTTGTTAGTCCTTTTTGTGGAATCTCAACTTTTGTTTAAATGCGTTTGCCAGCTTCTCACCAAGGATGACATGTTCAGACATCTTTTTTACCAGTAGCGAGTTATTTCACATCATTAAAGAGAAACGATGATCGTTTTGTAAGCAATATTGTAAACAATTTGTAAGCAAACTGGCAAATCGATTAACATGTTCTTTCCGTATTATTGTTCATTTTGGCAGGGACAATTTTAGATGAAAGAACATTGAATCAGTACAACGGTGATAATGGAAAACCGTCCAGAAGTGAAATGTATGTTGTTCAATACAGTAGAAAGAATTGAGAAACATTGCATACGGCTTCAACGCTAAAAATTTATCTCGTCGTCTTTTTACTAATATAATATGTAGAGTCTAACTATGAATTAACGGTTTATTGCTATATAGCTGCAAATTATCGCGCGAAGGAGGCAAGATTGTTAACCGCTCATTTTTTAAAACTTTTTTACTCAATAGATATGTACAAATGACTTGAAGTTTCCATTTTGCTTTATTCAAAATGAAACGGATATTTCAATTGTATTCAATAGAAATTTTTCGCAAATATTTGCAGGAACATGCAAATCCCAGCACTTTCTAAACGAAATCATAGTCGTACCTCAACAGATGTTACAAAACGCATAAATATGGAAGCTGTGTCGGTTTTGATGAAAGGTTAGTATGTAGAAAAAAAAAAAAAAAAAAAAAAGTCGGCAGGATGATGGCTTGTTTTCATCAAGATTTTTGTATGTCATGTTTATTAAAAATTTTTTAGCAACCGAGGAATTTCTGCGCACTCCCGACGGTCGTCTCGATAAAACCATCAAGCACTATCGACCAAAGAGGCAAATACCAGAAGGTCTTCTCTGATTAGTTTTGAATAAATTAGTATCAGGCGATTCCGTCTTGTAGTTTAGTTAAATGCTCAAATAAGGGATTCTCGTAACAGGGATTCTCAAATACGCAGTTCCAATATAAGTGCTGATGGTTTTGAGATCAAATGTTTGAGGTTGGTTAATACGGAAATACTTTTATTCCTTTCCATTTTCAACTCTTATTTTCTTTGTGTGTATGTAATAGTGCACCATGTAGCGTAACTAACCGTCATATGCACTTCATGACAAGACTTATTGCATTATGGCAAAGGATGGATCGATAACTCTTTTTTTTTTTTGTTGAAGAACCATCTTTACAGATTTTGTGCCGTTCGATGTTGAAGGTTATTTGACGGAACGTTTTCTAAGAGATGTTAACTTGGATCCAAAAATCGTGAATGGATTTTGTAAATAAAGTGATGTGCGATGGATTATTATGGTTGCTCGAACCATAGGCTTCAATGGAGCTACCTGCATCGAAATCGTTTTATCATCATTTTACTAAAAAAAAAAAAAAAAAAAAAAAAAAAAAGAAAGAAAAAGGAATATTGGATTACAAATCACTCAATACCGTTGATATATATATATATGTCAACAGTATTGACTGATTTCGGTCACTTTTGCACTGTGTAACTGAAACTATAATTACTGACAGTCAGTTAGATAAAATATGCCTCATGATATAGCAACTAGTTGCTCAACTTTTTGGTGTTTTTTCTTTCATATACTCTGACTTGCTTCCTATTTTCAGCTGTTTCATTTTTGAATTTTACGTGATCTCGTGCCATGAACCATAAAGCATCGTTTTTTAATTCATGTACAAAGTATGTGTAAACTTATAGTTACATTACTCCATAACGCTGAATTACACTACATCCTGTATAATCGAGTACTTTTGGTCATATATGTTCACCGTATTGTATTTGTAAAAAATGCTAATCCAGTTTTTAAGGAGAGTTGTTTCCTGGAGATGAACTCTCAGTTTTATGAGTCTCACTTTTCGCTTTTTTTATCCTACCTGCTTAGAAATAATCTTGTCCTACAAACATAGTGATTCCCTTCCATTCAGTCTTTCTTCAAAGAGATTTTATCGAGTTGGGGATCATCATTTAGCAACAGGAAACTACATATATCAAAGATTTACTGGCCGGTTTTTATAATGAAATTTTATCTCTTTCATTATTGTTTGCTGTTTGCTTATCAAAAACCAATGGGATGTTTCTTGCTTTAAAACGGTTATAATCACTGTATTTTATTAATTCTACTATATGCACTCGTTTTGACTTGTAGTATAAAGTTTTTAGCACTCGTGTATTCGACAGAGATATATTACAGTTCGAGTTAAATAAAGCAAAAGACCCACAGCCTGTAGGTTTGAAAGTGAATCAAGAGAAAAGTAGCTAGGAACTGAAATGATGAAATTAAAGACGAATTTTTCGTGCGGGCTTATTCGTTATTCTAAGTGCGTTTTTGGGGCAGGGACACCTGAGGTGAGTTAAGGTAGCCTTCCCCTTATCCAGTCTCGCATCTTTCAAGGGCTAGTGAATGCAAAAGTTCTACAAGATTTATGATGTATAGAACTCAGGTAAACGAAATATAGGTTTAAAATTTCTTAATTCTTAGAGTATCGTTTTTAAGTGCAGTGTTTCAAAGAGAAACTTCTATTATTTACATAGACTAATTATATTTCGACAATAAGTCCGGTCCCCCCCTTCGGAGTTTGTCTTCCTCGACACGATCAACTTCATCTGATCCGTGCCATATTTTCAAGCTGTTCCTGAGTAAAGGGCCAATTTCGTCCTCTTCCAGTTGTTAACTAACAATTAAAAATTTATAAACATTAACTAAGACACTTATTCGCATAAAGTTTCACTGAGAAGCCCGAAGCTCGACATCTTGACCCCAGCTATCGGATCCCCTTTTTGACTTTTAATCTGATTCTCTGTTTTTGCAATTTCAGCTGCCAAGATTCTATCGCCCAGGCGATTTACTTCTTTCATCTGAATTACCGATATTAAATATAATGACCATTTATATCATAAATTTAATTTGACCTCTAAAAATATTTGTGCAAACTTACGTCATATATTCCGTGACGAATTGCTTCAACAAGTTCATCACGTTCAGTTTCCAAAAGATGAAATTGTTGGAGAATCATTTCATTTGTTTCTTCACATTTTTTCAATTTATCTTCAAGTTCATTGAAGAGTAGTACTGTCTTCTAAAGGTAAGACATAGCCATTGGTAAACTGATTGGAGTTTAAATTCAAGAAAAAATGGCAATTTAAGTGGGTGTATTTTATCAGACTAGAACGTTGTTAAACTTAAACACATACTGCTGTCATCATCTTCAGATCAATGTAACTAAAAGAACGACATCACCGATTATTACATAAAGATTTTCGTTCTCTTCACGTTGTTTCGCTAGATTCTGCTTGAACATTCGGTTTTCTTCAGAAAGCATCCGATTTTCAGCTTGTATTTTTACTAAACTTGCTTTTACGCTTCTCAATTCTCTTTCGCAGCTATCTAATTTATCACTTAATACTTCCTTTTCTTCCTGAAACAAATAATTTTAAAGTAATGAAGAATAAACTACTCAAATTATTTGTTATGCGCTATAAGGTTTAATTATCGTGCAGTTTGCAACTTCCAGAAATTATCACTGCGGAACGGTACTTGCTTACCTTTGTTTGGTTTGCAGAAGTCTTCAATCGCTCTATGTGCATTGCATTCTCGGATTCGATATTTTTCATTTGCAAGTTGTGATTTTGTTTTAGTTTCTCCAGTTTTCTGCGCTGTGTTTCTTTCACTTTTCGAATCTTAAACTTACTACTATAGGATTTGCTTTAAACTATAAAATATATTCACAACAACTTACCGCAGCGTTCTTCTGATCCTTCATACTTTTCTGAAACAATTTCATTTCTGTTTCTTTTTGTATTGCCAACTTCTGCATAACCAGATTCGAAATTCGATCAATTGTTAGGTGAAGATTTTCACTGTTCAAGAAATTTTTGATACATTCTTCAGTTGGATGTGATCCGGATACTGGCCCAATTGCAGTGATTTTATCACCCGATAGAACAGTTTGAGTTGTTGCGACCTTACTTTTATGAGCATTTGTTAATAGTACATGCAACCTGCTAATTAGTAGCTGAAAATTATGCGGAAGTTTGAATTTATCTCAGATCCATTCCTTAGCATTGAATAAAGATGCAGGACTAACAAATTCCTTTGCTGTATGAAACTTTTTTAGCATATAGATTCATATTAAGCACATTTGCTTTTATTCACATTTTTCCCCTTCCCAACTTTGTTTGAGACCACAAAAACAGTAAGCATTGTTAATTTTTTTCAGAGTATCTAGCACAAAATGATTTAATTTTTATTTAGAGCGAAGGGAATTTGTGAAGTACCCCCTGCTGTAAAATGCAGTAGTTTTCAGGAATAGAAAAACGAGGCTAATAGACAAAATCATTGATCATTTCATCATTCAACTGGGCCATCCTCATTTCACGCAAAAGATTTTACTGATTAAAAACCTATGCGCAGGAAATTCAAATATCACAACGAAACTTACCTGCTTTTCACGTCGATAAATATCTTTTGTAAAGCCTGAAGACACTGGATCATATTTATATGTCATTCGAATTTCGTTTTTCATATTCTCCCAAAATGGTTTTAAAATTTCATGTATATCTCCGTTTGCTCCTCCTGCCATTAAGTTGCCATTTTTCTTAATAAACTCGATCAATCCCAGTCTTTTTCCAATACTGTACATGACAGTGACGATATCATTAGAAAGAAGAATAATTTAAATTGTAATTTTTCTCATGAAAGGATTTGAAAAAGTATCAATACCTTTAGAGTTCGTATGATTATATTCGTTTTTTCGTTTTAAATCCATAACAGCACTAAGTAGTCTTTTAAAATCCCTCTCTAATAAAATAATTAAGGAGTAATGATATTAAATGATACGACAGTAGCACCTGTTTAGTCGATCCTAATCAAGGGATTGAGACTACATGATACTGCTCACACCAAACAATGGCTGAAGCACATTCCCCATCTCTATGGTAACGGATCCATCTTAACACTAACAAATCCTATTTCTTATTAATTAATTATTCAACATACCCGCAAAAAAATTTGTATTTTCTTATTCAGGCATCATCTAACAGATTTTTACTGTCCCAATCACATTTCCCCAATTTCCTCCAACCTCTTCTGTTCATCTTACCTCCTCCACTATGCTGCACCATGCATTTTTTTGAAATTTCGAAAATAATTTTTCGAAGAAAATACTAAGCAGAAAATCGTGAGAAAAATTTGTGAGGTTCAGATTAAAATCTTTATTTCTTTTCGACAAAAATCCAAGTATTTCTTCGACATAAATTTTTTAAGTATAATCTATCACATTTTTAGCTCCGTGTGGACAACCAAAATTGCGGCAAAGTTAAATGTTCGGTTTTCAAATGAAGATTTTATATTTTTCACATGAAAAAAGCAAAGAAAAAACAGAATAAAATAAAATTAATCAGTACCATTAAGTTAAGAGATCTATTACTGGCGGATGTATTTAACGATTCAAAAATTCGTATAAATTCATTTCATATAACAACGGCTAGACTGCTTGGTCAACAATCCAAATGGTATTAGCTGTTTATATAGCCGAGAATCTCATAGGTTATTAAACTCATGAGCGGTTTGAACTTACGTGTCAAATTCAGTAAACTCATACAGCAATTAATTAATACAAAACGAAACTATCGGGTCTCACCAACTACCTAGTAGTATTCAGCAAGATGAAAAACAAGAACCATCAGTAGTGATCAGCACTTTCCCTTCGCCAACAGTTTTATTCACAATTTTACTTCCAGTGGTTATGGGACTAAGTTCGTGGGTTCGGCAAAATTGACTAAAAATAATAAAGTACAGTTCAGGTGACCGAAACAGCAAATGTGACACCTGTTGAACAATCATCACTAACACCAACTCAAGCATCGACAACAGGAGAACGAAAAAGTGAATCGGTAGCGTTCCATATAAACGAGAAAATATACCTTTTACTGATATGATTAGTTGAATCTAAATTAAGGATCGAACTCATATATTAAACTGAAAATTTGAAACTCCGAACACTTGCTGACAAATGATATTTTACAGACAAAGCGATCACGAACGAAGTCATCGGGTTCCAGACGTCGCCGAAAGAAAAAAAGGGAAACACCACCAGAAGGATTCGACCAGTGGCCAGAAGCTGATCAGAAATATTATCAGGTACCTAAATATTTATCCCAACTATTTTAAAAAAATCATTTATCCACAAACGGGATATTGTTTTTTTTTTTTTTTTTTTTTTTGCATCCCGTCGATATGTATTTCTAACTTGCACAATATTATGATTAAAGGAAATTTCGGCACTTCTACGCGACTCTAAAGCAACGAGGAAACAGTGCAGCTTCAGAAGACAGAGAATTGGAGCTTGGAAATCTTTGAAAGTAAATTGTTTTCAGCTTGTTACATCATAATTTGGAAACAGTTTCGCACCGATCCCCTCAAATCATATCAATACTTTTAATTTATGCCTAAATCATAACCTTTCCGCATCGCACCGCTCTCAAACTCTCTTTTTTAAATGTAAAATGTTATGTGCACAGATTAATCTCAACATCAATTTTTATAAGATTTTTTTTTTTTAATAAAACTAAATTACAACTTCAAATTACCCGAGGTAAGTCTTGAAAGTCCAAACAGGCTCAACAATTTTAGACGATTATCGCTTAATATTTTAATTAAGAAAAACTATTAAAAGTACATACTTTCAGCTTCGTTGGGCTTTCCATCCAACACACAACACCGAAATAAATGCTTATAAGAAAGCACTGAAGGAAGTAACTCCATTGGGAAAAACTGAAAATCTTGATATAGATTTCTAATTTCGAAAAAATGAAAGAATATTTTCAACTTAACTGTCTGTATAAACAATGAAGTAGAAAAGCTGAATCAGAAGAAGAAATAATCAAAATCAAGTATTTTAATGAGCAAGATTTTGAAAAAACTTGCTATTGCTGAAAAGACCGGTGTCATTGTTACTGGAACAAAAAAAAAAAAAAAAAAAAAGAGAAGTTACATGTATGAATGTGATTCAAAGATGACTTAGTTTTTCTGAAAATGAACTGAACTGAAGAGTAAATCCTTCTGCCTCGTTCATACCCAATAATTCCGATCATCCAGGCAAAAAGTTACGCTTTTTCCGGCGTTCACGAGATGACAATAGTAAAAGAGGAGAAAGTGAGAGATAAAATAGTAAAAACGATTATTAGAAACAAGTTCAAGTTGGAAAATTAAGTTTCGAACTGTATCAGATCATATCAATAGAGTACTTCCGAACACAAAATGCTAGAGACAACAGAAAAAGATTGAAAGAATCAATAACAAAATTTAGAAATCATAAAATTATCACTGTATACCCTCGGCAGGCTCTGTTGTACTACCAAGCATTGTATATGCTTGTACATCAGAAAGACTTTCACATTCAGTGGTTCTAGTACGCTTCCTCGGAATAATTCTTGAGTGATCTGCAACTTCCGACCCATCTTCTTTTTCGTCCTTTTCAGCATTAGCATTATGAGACGGTAGTGAATTGTCTCTACGAGATCTATAAAAAACGATAGTCTGCAAAAATTAATGCTTGTTGCCACTTGTTTCTACAAATCAAATTGTAATCTATTGCTTAAGCTTGCTTCAACATTTCAAAAATTCTTTGATCTTCACAAAATAAAATTAAGGTACCATAAAATACAGCGAATAACTTTAGAACTCGATTTGAAGAGAACGATTTGTGAGTAGTAGTGTATATTTAGTGTAGTATAGCGGTAAGGTAGAATATCCTTTCTAAATTCCTCAATCGTAACTTCTTAAACATTGTGATATATCGGATAATCACTGAATTTGATTAAAGTATTTAATTTTTAATACCTAAAGTAATTTTCATAGCTGCAGAACAAAAAATTATATGGTAGCGGTATTATTTTGGAAGGAGTAAGAAATATGACAGACTCTTAAAAATATAAGGGATGAAAAACTGCTTATATTTCTTTGATTGAAAAACTATTTCGAGTCTTCAGTTATAATGACATTTATAAATTCATTACCACTACGCAAGTACCAGAAGCAAAAACTGAGAGTGAAAGAAACTGATTAAAACATTTTTTTAATATAAGTTAATCTGTAATCTTAACCTTAAAAAAATCTCACAGTAAAGGAAGGCATAGCGTATATGTCCTGAACAAACTGATATAAAATAAAATAAAGTATTAACTTAAACCATCCTATTGTAGGACAACAGTGACATATCCCTGAGAAAAAAAATAGGCAATTACAATTATACTTAACTAGATATAGCTGATCTTTTTATTCGGGATGTGAAGAGTAAGGTTTTAAGCAATTTAAGCAATAAGGAGATAAACTGTACGAAGTCCATAAACTTGAGTAACAGGATTCATCGAAAAGATGCAATAAATTCTTTATTATTATTTTTTTAAAGGTAGATATGAACAAATACTTGAAAACAGCCAAAGACATTGTCCTTCGTGGCTCCGGAACAGGAGTCGTTTCCAAACTATGGTTTAATTCATCCCAGTGAGACATTAAATCTGATACTGTGAACCCTTTGCTTGCTGCTGTTTGATGAAGAACATCTGGAAATAAAGTACAATTCTTAAACACCAATAAATCGAAAAACTCAAACAGAGCTCTTTTGAAGAACAAGAAAGCATGGCAAAGGCAAGGAAGTTTGTAGTAATTTGCATATTTAAAAATCTGAATTGGACTAACCGCTAAAGTCAATCAAACTTATCCGTGGTGAACTTGGAGCACTTTTACTTTTCATCATTAGCACTCTCTTTCGGAAAGTTTCGCATTCTGTTTTTTCTTGAAGGTCACGATAACGTTTCACATGTTCACATGCTTTTTTGAGCACAATGATACCATTCACTATTTTCAACGACAATAATAACATCCATGTAAGACCTGGAATTACTGAGAACTCATTTTACATTGTACCAGTGAATTCCGACATGAAACCAAGAAAAATCAACAAGAAATAAAATTTAATTTAAAAAACGATAAGGTGATAAGGAGTCTGAAAAAAAATGAACTTGGTAAAAATCAATTTTTTTGACAAAAAACATTTTTGGTCGTCACTAAAAAACACACCTTACACTAAATGTAAAAATTGAAGACCAAAATGCAACTGCTGTAATTAAATATAAATGGACAGAAATGTCAAAAACGTAAAAAAAATTCTAAAGAAGCTATCCTCAAAATATTCGAGCCATGTAAGAACGATAATGAAACTAAACAAAAAAACTTCAGTTCACAATTTTACACAACCTAAATATGAAAAATATGAAGTAAAAAATAAAATAAAATAAAATAAAAACCTAAATATGAAGTAAAGAAGTTCACAGAGCATTAGTTTTGATAAACAAAAATGAAAAAATAAGAAAACGACAATCGCTATCATGACGTTAGATATTCCAAACCTTCCAGCTACAAGACACTCACAAAAAAAAAGTTGCACCGATGCAGCCGTAAAATCAAATGTCTGTGTGAGAACGCGTATTAGCATAATTGTTAATGGTATCGGTATAAAACCCATCCGTCTTGATACTTGGTCTGAATAATCTGAAAAGGCCTTTTCGCCTCGACTTCGAACAACATCGAAAGCAATTGTTATTGTAAAATCTGAAATCCACATTCATAAACCATCATTTCTTATAACTTTAAAGTCAGAATGATTAAACTTGGATCTACTGGACCTATCAGTAACTTTCCCGCTACAAACTTCAGTTAAAAATTTTACACAACCTAAATACGGGGTGAAAAAGTTGATAGAGCATTAGTTTTGATGAACAACAATAAAAAAATAAGAAAAAGGCAATCATTATCATGAAGTTCGTAGTAGTTTAACAGTAACTGAAATATGAAGGAAAAAAACTGAAAATAAAAATAAAGTGAAGTTGGAAAAGTGATTTAGCTGATACCTTGATATACTTCTGCTGGTATTTCGTTGAACTTAGTGATGAAAGCGTGCTTTAACCAATCAACAATTACTTCAGCGATGGTCACCAAAGCCTAAAATATATATTATACCCAGGATGAAAAACTGTCTTTATTTTATGACACAATGTAAGAAATTTTCTCAAAACCAAAGAAATGGCTGTGTACGAGTTTCAAGATGATGACAAACAAAAGCGAACAAACAAGGTCTGGCAACATTTCCACGAAATGTTCGAATTTCCAATTTACTGCCATCATATTTCGTACAACCACAACTGCTAACAAAGTAAAGATATGAAAGCGCTCACGAACATCACTGGAAATTTGTTTTCTTCAAAATCATAAGCAAATGACATATTTCATTACTATCTACAGTGTGAATGAGCTCTAATTTAACCAACTTTAACCATCAATGAAAAGGTGCGAAAATTTCAAATCAAGTTGTGGAAATTAAACATAACTGAAATACAAAAATTAAGAGGCCTTATACTATGTATTGGAAGTTCCGTAAAACATTACCTGCAAGACATCTGAAAAAGATTTGCTTTAGCAAATTTTTTGAAAACTGATCCCTTGAGTTCAACAAAATTATTAGACATCATTATAGCAAGTAGTGCTTGCGTATGCGAATTAAATGCAACATTCAACGTTGTAGCCTGGAAATTTTGACATTAATTGGTATCTTGTTCTTCATGAATACTGACTGATGGCTTAGAGTGGTTATGATATTAAAAAAGCGTACAATAATATCAAAGAACTCTCCACTTCCTGCTTTTCCACTCAGTAGATTCGGCAAAGTTTTATAACAAATTCAAAACCTGCAATAAAACGAGTATTGTGTGTAACCAAGTATAAATGATTGCAATAAATAGATGAACGAACATTCGCACATAACTTGATGATGGTTGAGTACTTGACCAAAACAAAGCATCAAAAATATCCTGCAACTCATAAACTGCGGTGAACTTGAATGTGCTCAACAACCAGCAGGGCACTGAAATATGAGGAAGCAAAGCATGAAATAAAAACAAACCTGACCGAAACTGCTAAATAACTTGTCGGCCACTTCCAGCATATTGTAAAAAATATAAAGTTTAATTACACCTTGTCCTCGAACCTGAAAGTATATCCTGAGGAATACATAATGATAGTTTTCATATTGTTACAGATCTTATCACACTCAAAATAAAGGAGGAACAAACTATTAACTGCACTAGTAATACTAAAAAATTAGTTAAACATAACTAATAAGGATGACACTGCTATGAACTATTATTTCTCTTAAGTAAAATAAAGCAATAATTTATAATGATGTGAAAACACACAGAATGAGATCAAAATGCATAATTACCTTATGTTAATTATTTCTGAAAAAAAATGTGAGAATATAACCTGATGGTACATCACTGATGTGTCAATCAAAGTCATGAGACAAGAACAGAACGCTACTATGAAGGCTTTCAGAAAATCACATGTATTAGATGCAGTCCATTTCCTCCAATACATTAACGAGCCAAAGATCGATGCCTACAACTGACCAAGCTTTAACTTAACATTTCACAACTATAATGAAATATGCTGGAGGCTTTTTGTTTAACCTTAATCCTCTTTCCAGTAACTCGAAGAATACTTCTTATTTATGAATTTTGCACCTTACATATACACTATCCAGGCTTAAAATGTAGTCACTGTTATGCCTAGGATTAATCGGTCTTAATAAGTTCAGTAACATGTTGTAGAAATCTTTGAAAAAAATCTCACCACTAGACGAATTGGTAGAAACGTAGACAAATGACAAAAAGCTTCCAAACATTGCAAAGTGCCATAAAACAAGAATTTTTCTAATTCAATTGGTATTTTCAAAAATGCACTTATTTTCTTCTGTTTTTCCGCGTAGCGTAATTCGTCGTTATCAAGCGAATATCCCCTGAAAAAGACTGACTTAAAATTTTGAATACAATAGCTTACAATAATGGACGAATCTGTTATCAAAACTAGTTTACACTAAGAATTAAAAGCCTCAATCTAATTAAGTCTCAAAATCACCTCCTGCATCTTTGTATTTAAGAAAAGTAATTTCAGATGAACAAAACTGAAAATAACCTCGTAAGTTCACCCCAAATATAGTCCCAGAAACTCGGCACATGTAGGCAGTCTCCTTCGCTCTGTTCCCCATCCCACGAATACGGCGATATATTCGAACTACCTTCCTGAACTTCTTCCTTATAATGATCAACATCCGATTCCTCTAATTCACTGCTGTTTTCATCGATAGCATTGACTTTCTTCACTTTTCGAAATCGAACTCCCTCATCGGTACACAAACTCATTTCCATATTGTTTCAGCAACATACAACAACTGCAACAGTAGTCATCTTCCACTTTTTAGCAATTATCTTCGAAAAAAGGACCACAACAGTCTCGTTCTTTACCAAACTAAGTCTTATAAGCCATTTGAAACAGAGAGAAACTTCGTCTGTTTCATAGTGCTAAATAAATAAGTAAGCAATTAGAGGCTAGGCTAAAATCATAGGACCAATGAAGTGCCAAATTAATCATACACTGCCTTTGCATGAAGTGTGACGGAAAGAGAAAAGGAAAAGAAGTAACAGAAGCAAGAATAAGTCAATGAAGAGAGATATGAAAAGTTAGGAAGTAAGCAATAATTTGGAGACCAGAACATGACTAACTGATGATGAAGTCAAATAATCGCTGACATTCCCGACCTATCGTCCAAGACTTCAGGTCATCATTCTACTTTCGTGAACTTCCAAACACTCCAAATCCCCAACCTATCCATGGATCTAACCAGCGCCACCTTCCAACTAAGCAGTCTAAACACATACATTGATGCTTCTTTGTAGGCAACTCGAGCAACAGCCAATTGACCGCTACTTTGACCTTAAAAGGTCACTGCTATTGAGTGTTTGGTGTTAGTGGCGTAAATGATTCGGAAATATTCTAGCCTTAACAACCTAGAATATCCTGTGTCCAGTCCGGTTTATGTAGCTGACATCTGTTCCTAGTGGTCAAACTAGTAATCAATCCTTTGTCCAGTTCCATATAACTTGACCTTATAATTTCTCAAAATTTAAAAAACTCTCAAAACATCCATGTTATTATTGTTATTCTCATTATAACATATTTTGCAAATGAATCGAAAAATAAAAAAAGAAGAAACTCACAGAATGGGGAAAATTTTATTTTATATTCTTTTATCTTCTAAATAAAACTATAATAGTGCAGTCCCAAGTACTGATCATTTTTTGTCGTCCAGATGGTTTGAAAAAAAAAAGTTATTAAAAAAATTACGTAAACAAAAATTATTTAGATGAAAGTGTAAATATTGTTGATAGTTACGCAGACTTACTTCGTAGACTCCATTCAAAAAAAAAAAATCCACTGAAGAAAACACAAGGATTTCCTAACCGATACTTTTTATTCAGGTCACGTAATCCATCGATGTTATCTTGAGGTGAGTTTAGTGCTAGTAAAGGAAGATAAATAACTTCAGGTTTGTTTACCTGTGAGATTCAGTTTGATCTTTCGGTAAAAAAAAAGGAAATTTTCTTTGTGCAGGGAATATAACGTCAAATATTACACCAACGTTCCTGAAGAACTGCTACGTACGCTATCCACATTCGGTTACAAGTGATGTGATAAGGTGTATCACCTACACCACCTGAAACAGGGACCTGGTCTGTTTCAAAAGATTACACCTCTCTGTCATTAAATAAGTTTAGTCGTCCAAGATAAGAGGAACAGGAAAGTGTACAAGGGACTAAGTTCCGTTTTTTCCTTAGAAGGAAAAACGTCTGCTTACAGGAAAATGTTAGATGTTATAGATGATCAGCGAGTAGTGATTGGCCGATATCTCGTGAAATGAAAATTTGCTACAGCAATATTACAAGCTGTTAAGAGCGCTTTCTGGATGATTGTTTGGGAAGGAAACTGCTGACGAAAGTCGGATTCATCATCCGGTTCGTCATCTTTGAAATCATTTGCTTCTTACTTGTCCTTTCACAAACCTAGATGAGCTATTAGCAATAAAAGCTTATCACTAGGTTCTTTGCATCAGTAGATTTTATCAATGAACTGAACAAAAATTGCTTTTTGTCCAAAAAGAGCTTTACAAAAATATTTAATCACTCGTAAAAAGACAATTTGTGCCTTCTTAATTTTCTACCTTAACACTTTCTTTATCTTCTGAAATATACCGTCTGTGTTGATGAACTAACTTTCAAAGTAGCATAAAAGTACTTATACATCTTTTTTTTTTTTTAATGAAAAGTTAAAATGAGCAAGTTTTAAAAATGAAGACTTTCTAAAATGAAGTTTTTTTCTGGCAATTTTGAGCCGTTATTAAATTTATGACCCCATCGAACTTTTCTGTTTTGCTTTGGCGAACTTTTCAGGGCTAACGCTGAAAAAATGGTCAAAAAGATGCGAGATAATATTTTTTGAATTTCATAAAATTACCGCGCCTTGTCATCAACCATTCTGCGAATTGCTTTATTTTACATACAAATAAACTAAATTTTCAATTCTGGAAACTAATTTTATTGGCAATAATTTGCTTAAATCACACTCCATCAGAAACTCTTCTAACGTTGCAGCTTTGCTTCAAATTCAGGCCCATTTCTCAAATCCTAATGAACATAACTGATATTGGTCCATTTATGAACAAATTTTTAAAATAAAATATTTCTTTAAGATGTAAGAATGAATAAAATTTGGTCATAAAAGGATGTTATATAAAACAGTAGTAAACTTTAATATTAATATTTTGTGGTTGGGGCTTAAATGTTCAAACGAATAAATGAGGAAGAAGAAAAAATATAATGAATAAATTATTTGCTATCTACAGTATCTTTATCACTTGGTTATCATTCTATCCAAGGAGGAGTCACATTTCAGTTTATCTTGATTTATTGACAAATTGCACAATTAGAAAATTGTACTCTATTTACCTAACTCTCCCCGAAAGTAGTGTTAGTGGAAGATATGGTTGAATTTTACATTTATTAATATGTATTGCTACCTCAGCAATTATTCACAAAATCAAGATTACCACTTGTTTATGTAAGTAGTTTCATAGTGTTTAGTTAGGCGATAGATTTAATTAATTAATTGTGTATTTGATTTTAATCAAACTGTTCCTCAATATAAAAAAAATTTAGTTTTGATTTCTCCTGGGGCTATCTGATCGAATGCTAACCAGATCAATCCAATCCAATTAATACTTAAATTAACCACATTTTTTGAGCTCTCCTTACTAATAATAATTTCCGATTGAATAGCGTTTACATTATGTTGTAATTGAGTAAACATTTCATCAAATAGATTAAATTCTATATAGGCGTTATTGTAGATATAATAAAATAGATATTTGAAACTCACTTTGATTTAAAATTTAAATTTAGATCTGTATCATTTATACTGGTCTTTTTAGAAGGAAAGAAAAATGATGGAAAGATATGAAATTTTGATAAATCTGCGGAATTTGGATAAAAATATAATGAAGTAGTGTTGATAACTAAGTCAACAAATGATAAGAAAATGAATTTGAAAGATAAACTTGATATTATGATGATATCTTAGCCAAGCTATACATGATCCATTTCAAGCACTCAGCAGTTCAGGAGCTTTTTTCAGGAATTCAAACCTTGTCGTATTTCATCGTTTCATTTAACTTGATATGCTCACTAGTGCTGATGAGAAATCAAATTATTGTATTATTCCAGTATGAAAAAAGGCAAAATGATAAAAAAAGATTTGTTCTACACCGTTTGAATCAAATTCTAGCGAGAAAGCATTATTGACCTTTCCAATAACAAAGCTGCTTAGTATGAATTAGTATAAATCATTACAAAACTTTATTCATATTTCTTGGAAAAGAAAAATTTTGTCACTGCAAAAGTTCAATCAATCTGACCTTGATATCTTTCTTCTCTTTAAGTTTAAAAACAGTGTCTGTATAGTCATTAAAATTTATTTTAATTGTTAAGTCTGGAGAAGAGGTATTTATTAAGGTGCTGGAAGTTACTCAATCAGTTACATTTAACATAAAAAATTTCTGCTTTAAATATGCCACTCGTACTTTTTTCTGATGAAGAGAACTTCCTCAAAAGCTACATATGACAGTTGTGTACGATAAGCCAAAGAAGCGGACTTGTTTCTTTACTTTCAAGCGAAGACATATCGGTTATGGAGAGTCTTGAAGTATCATCTAGTGAACATAGACTAGTTGTGGTAGCTGAAGGAAGTTGAGCTGATGGCATTCAGGGAAGGAAATCTCGAGAGAATGTCAAGGAAGGTCATCATCATCTTCCAGCAACACAATAATCTCCCGCAATGTCTTTCATCTTCACCTTTTGTCCTTCACCCCTCTTGCAAACAGTGTCCCTCGACCTCTTTCCTCCCTTATAACTGAACATCCCTTATTTCCTTATTTCTTTTTTTGCATTCTCTTCCTCCCCGTACATTGGGATCCTCAACCCGGAGAACCCGTGTCTTCTCTTAGAAAAACCGGTTCTTCCTTTGAACATCAGCACCGACAGTGTTGTTCCTTTCTGGGAAATGATACAGCCAGCAGTGGTAGACCTGCGTCTTCAAGCATATTCTCATCAGATATAATGTTGCCGTGTCATGAAGTTTGTTCAGAAATTTATGCAAGCCGGCCGTCCCAAATCTCACTTTCAAAAACTCGATGCTGAACCTCGACCTGCCAGCAATCCAACCCCTCTTTTTCCAGGTAATTCCTTGAAACTGTCTCTAGTTCAATTTATATCTCTTAAAAATTTATTTATTGATTTTTACTACTAATTGATCGATGAAAGATATTATCGGCTGTATAATGTGGAATGATATTTGGAGGAATGACATGATAATGAGACTGCAGAATATAGGTTGAGATGACGAAGCGCAGGAAGGGGAGATTTTCTCGACATGCAATTCTTTGATGGTGTGGGACACTTTTGGCAATTCTAATAACTGTCATCAGTTACGGGATTGGGAAATCTCGTAGACTGAAACGATGTCGAAATGATTGTTTCCTTTCTTCAAAAAATTCACCCTAAACGTTAGCAAAGCTCATACAACTTGCTAATTTGTTTTAATTAATTCCTTAAATATAATTTTAAGGAGGTCCGCCGCCGTCTTATCGTTCCTCAACCAACGCCGATGACAGCACTACATTCAGTAGTACGGAATCATCCAGCGGTGCTGCAACGGCAGCTTCTGTTAGACGCCGTAATTCTTGGGCAAATTTAGTCGACAGCGATGAAAATTTATGCAGGCTGAATTTACCGCAATATACGGAATCATTGTGTAAAAGAGTAGCGGCAGCGGCAGCAGCAGCAGACAGTAGCACCATCTTGATGTCCACCTGTTGCTCGGAGACAGCTGCAACTTATGGACATAATTACCGGTCCATGGAGAAATATAATTTAAATGGACGATACGCAAAGCACTTCACACCCTTCTATGTGCTAAATTCAGCTGGCGATCCGATTGCCATATCTAAATTGGAGCTAACTGTAAGTTGGAAGTTAAATTAATTATGGCAAATTAATAAGCAAGAAGTGGTTAATTCACTAATTGGCTTATTGATAGCTTGTTTACTTGTTTATTGTAATCACTTATTCATTCATTCATTTGTCTAATTCTTTTTTTAACAGTGAATTATTTGTTTGCCATTCTACCCTATCATTGTAAGCATAGAGAAGTTTTGGTTATAAAATCAACCACAAAAAATATGAAATATAACTTCGCATTTTAAACAGTATTAAACGATTTTTGAGCATATGAAACGATTTTTGAGCATAGAAATGCTTTGCTTTACTTAAATATCATATTTACTTTCTAATTAAAGTAAACAAGCCTGTCTGTTTATCAGTTTATTCACTTAATGCACCTACTGTTACTTTGTATTCCTATCTTACTCCCCAAAATCTTTCCACCTCTACAGTTCTATCTTATTTACAGTACTTCTAATGCCCTCTTTCTAAACAACAAATTGTCCAAATTAATTTATCCATCGTTTAGTTAAGGACTGCAACGGACAGTAAGACCATCGGATGGAGCAATTTCTGTTTGTGCAGTACACTCCAAGTCTGTAAATATTTGCATTTCATTTACAGTGCAGGAGAATTCGAAGAAAGGAAATGAGAATTAATTGGAAAACTTCGGTAATAAAGGGAAATGGAGCAGAAGAGGATTGAGATAAGTGATATGTGATAAAATGCAACACTATACCTCACCAACAGTTTCTTCTCAACATCGAAAATTGATTAACACGAAAGGAGGACAGAAATAGCATGCAAAAAATATAGAAATTGTAGGAAAAAGATAAGAAGATGAGATAAAAGAAAAACAATCAAATTTTTATCTTTTGTTTGCTTACATTTTCTCACTAATGAATAAATAAAGAAAGAACACAAAACATTTCAGCAATATAAAATGAATGTGCAGTGAACACTTTTTATGAAATTTTTAATTAGCCAGGAAGAATAGATTTGAAAAAGAAAAAGTGAATCAGCGTTTTCATCTTCCTATCTTGATAATTTCCATACTTTAATGCCCACTTTTGGTATCCACTAGTGATATTATAAATTAAATTAGATTTCAGTGGTATGTTTCATAGCTTAATTCTTATCAAGTACTTAAGTGGATATATATTTAATTCCTATAGTAATATCTTCTATTTTATGATCATTTCGATTTTATTTTTGTTTATTCCATTACCTATTTTCTTTTTCCCATTTTCGACCTGCGTTAATGTTCTGATAATGATAGCTTCTCTTCCGTTCTTTATATGTTGAAATTCAAACCACAGGTTTCAACACTTGACACCTCAAATTCTTTTTCCCCTTTTTTAATACTTCTTGGTATATGGTTATATATTTTCTGACCAATAATTAATTATATTAACTGATATTCAGATTTGTTTTCAACATCTATTCTGAAGTATCAAGAGATTCTCAATTTCCCACTTCCACTTTTTACTGCAATTCCGACTAATATTTCTAGATAACCTTTCAAAACTACTTACCCTTCTTTTTTCTAACCAAAGACTGCGAGAAATACAATCTTAATAAATCTTCTGAATCATTAACTGTTGGAAAATAATTATCTCATAAAAGCTATTAACAATTAACCAATGAAAATGAAAAGAATTGAATTCATTCAGGTCTAGCTCTGGTTGGAAACGCTCAAGTTAAAACAGACTGATTACCTGTTACTGTTTTGAATTTTAAAACAAACTTCACTTCGAATTACATAAAATATTTCGGAACACATTATGCCCTAACTAGGCTTCACTCTGATTTTGAAGACTTCTCAACTATAATTTCAGAACTTTGACTCACTATGTAAATTAAATGGTAGTGAGCATCTGCCAACAAACTTTTTAAAGCGTGATCGTATGGATGAGCTAAGGCAATGGTTTCGGGAGCCAAAGAATAAACCATTTATATTTGTCCTATTATTGTTACTTATTGCATGCTGCATTACAGTTCCGATCTTATTTCTTCGTAATGAGCTCACAGTAAGTTTTTTTTTAAACTTTTTTCTTAAAATTTGTAAAGAATAGTTGGATTAGGAATGCTATGCAGGAACATAAATAATAGTGTCTTTTTTTTCAAATGCAGTTTACTTATCTGCTTTAGAGTTTATCAGCAGTTCTTTACACAGTATGATTAGAGAGAAAATCTTTGAATTCTTCACAATAATTATTTTTACTTGGTTCTACAATAGCCTTTTCAGCACACTTAAATGTGAATATTTCTTCTTACCGGAAAAGCAAATTAACCTTTTTTTTTTTTAAAGAAATAAATAATTTTCTGAATACCCTGCGATGCTCCAGTACCATGTAAGGGTGCATTCTGAGAAGAAAAATTTTCTCAGCGATACTTTTAGATTTTCACTATTTTAAAAACATTTTATAGGCATTGATTTCTGTTCGATGCTGAATTTCAATCTGAATTTTTCTCCAATAATTTATTTTTATTGAAATAATTATTTTGCCTTTGCGAACTAATTTGAAATTTCACAGAAGTCTACATTTTTGCTGAAGCACAGATTTTGAAAACAAGATGAAAACTTCTGTTGCGGTGTTTTCAGCCTAAAAAGCTAAAAAACCCAATTTTTTCCAATCAGATGAAGAAGCATCAAAATCTTCTAAAAGGATCTAATGAGATTCCGATTTTTAAAATTGACTAATGTTCCTTTGTGTATTGAAATAAAAGAACTACCCAGTCTATAACAGTAATCAGATGAAATACTACTCAAACTCTAATTCTATTGTCGAGAACAAGAATAAAGGCCGAATAAATTTGCCTAATCTTTTTACTGCTAGCTTTTTTTTTTACAAGAAAAAAAAATCACACTGCTTGGATTATTTATTTCAAATTTTATAAAATTTACATGATAATTCTTGAGAATACTGTTTCAGTTGTACGGAGGACAACAACTAGTATCTTGAATTTGTACAAATATTCGTTATTTTGAAACAAAACTTGGAACTGTTGTAATAAGATTTCTGGATGGCTAGAATAAAAGTAGACTGATGTTAAAATTCAGAAGTTAGTGTGTCCAAACTGGATCATAGTTGCATTTTCTTCAGGAAGAATCTCGAAACTTTTCTTGGATGCCACCACTGATATTTCGTGGCCAGCAAGGGAATTCGACTTTTATCAGAATGTATCGGAATGGCCATCAAGTTAGATTCGAAATACTTGGAAATCTCCCCATTAAAAATAATTATATTACTATATATGATTTTAGAGTGGTGAGTTTTGCTTTCTGAAAGTTGTATGGGGAAACTTAATTGTAGTAAAACAAAATTTAAATCAATGAAACGGAGATTGCTAAAAATTAAAATACTGATTTATTTGCGCAGTGTTTCCTGTAATTAAACAGTTAATGGAAGGAGTTAAATATTAATTTGATTCTGATAAACGTACGATTCCTAACTTCTTAAAAGATGGAGTCGATAGGAGCCATATCTTTTGTTTTCTTAGAATTATTAGTTTGGAAGATTTGTTGATCGAAATCAGTGGAAAAATAACAATGAAATCTCTGAACTTGATCAAAAGTTGAATAAGATTTCTTCTGAAATTAGTAGTATGAGTAGGATTCTCGCAGTTTCCTTGTTCATTCGTCACAAATATAAAAGATACGAGAAATGATGTCTGGAAATTTTCAACGTAAACTATCTTTGATCAGCAGTAATCATTACTGATGAATGATATCAGCGAATTGTAAATTACAGAGAAGGATAGCAATAATTGACTCAACTCTGAGGGATAATGGCAAGAATTTGGTTTGCTTTGTGATGAATATGAATATGTCAACGATGCCCGATAAATATTCCCTTGAAATTGGTGCTCACAATGCTTTCAAGGTCTGTTTTCAGTAACCTTTTCGAACGATTTTGATTGTAAATCAATGAAATCAAGGAAAAATATACGAAGAAAGGTCCAACATACACAGATGTCATCCAACTGATAATGTTATCATTTTGAAGCGCAAAGAACAAACTCAAGGATGGGAAGAGGTGTGGAATTTCTTGCCGGGCTCATATTTCGGTAACTCATCAACACTTTTTGACCCAGCCATTCCGGAATGTGATGGAGCACGATGGATTTTGCTTAATTATACTGAGTTCGATCAAAAAGGTTTTTTTTTATTTTAAATTATTCTAAAAAAGTTGATGACTTTTGATGGTGGAAATTTATCATAAGTTTCAAGTTTCCATTTATGAAGTGCAAGTTTAATAATGGCTCTAGATATTAGATGAGAGTCAGGAATGTTGCTGTATTAAAGTTTTTGGAGGTATTAGATATGCAGTTCTTAAATTCTAACTTTCTAAAACTGATTCAGGACAGAAATGCAGCGATTGCTATGATTTCTGCTTGCCGGAACTTGGACTTGAAAGGGACCGTCTGAGAGCTGAAACATTTTTAAATATTGTACGCCGTAATTGCTTCTATCTTTTCGTACCGGAATGGCGCTCTTTTGCTGCCGCGTATAGTAGTGAACAGAATCAGTTTGATTTCGAGCAGTTTTATCATGGAGGTTAGTGAGACTCGGAAAATTTATTCAATTAATTTAACTTCAATTTTACCAAAATTTTACGTTTACAGATGAGATAGAGTAGTATTGCTGAAGTCTCGGAAAGTTCACAATCTCCAGTTTCAAGTTTTATCGTAAAATGATATTAGTGGGATTAAAACTTTAATGAAAATTTCTAACATCCTAAAGTGCATAAAACTAATTATTACAGGGTGGAATCGTATTAACAATGGTAACGATAACACAAACATCAATATTAATATAAATAGTAATGGCAATGATGGGAAGCGTTTCAGTACATTACAAAATAGTATTGATGGCATTGTACAACCAATCTCAGATCAGTATCGAAATTTCGAATCGAAATGGATTTCTTTACAGGGAATACCACGTTAGTTTTGTTTATTCTTTTTCATATTATCTGTGTGATTGTGTTTATAATGAATTTTTCTCGGCAAATTCATCGTCAATGCTGATTTTCTCGAGTGTCCAGACCAAATTAGTCGACTTGTCCGATCATAGGTGGTGGTGAATTAATCGTATCAGAATATGTGCCAAGTTTTGTTAGCACCATATCACCAGCAAAGTGCATCATTCGGAGATCTTTGACACTCTAAAAGGGAATTTTTTAAAAGGAATAGTTCGCTAAAAAAGTGAAGATTTCCAGAGCAAATTTCAAATCCAACAAATGAAGCAATAAATCAAATGAGCAATATTGTGTCGAGTGTGCAGAATTCCCCATCAAATACTGTTCAGAGTATTTCGAGAAATAAATATTATCAACAACAGCAACAGCTTACAGCAGACGCTTATA
Source organism: Setaria digitata (assembly GCA_003640385.1). Taxonomy (NCBI): domain Eukaryota; kingdom Metazoa; phylum Nematoda; class Chromadorea; order Rhabditida; family Setariidae; genus Setaria; species Setaria digitata. The sequence goes on along the minus strand of RCAB01000433.1, from coordinate 22,794 downwards.
GCGGCAGCATTTCTAGTGATCTCAATTTAAACACTAATAATGGCTTTAACAATAATCAGAATGGAAATGGATTTGAAAGTAGAAATAGTGATCTCTCGATCGATAATGGTCGAGTGAAGCCATTACTCCCGATGCCACCACCAAGTTATCCAGTACAAATCAAACAATCATCTCTGGATCATGGAGACTTCTACAGTGAAGTCCTACAGTCCTATCAGATTCCTTCAGGTGCTAATAATGTACAACAAACTGATGTTTTCGGTAACAGCAACAACATTGGTCAGTTTTCTTTCCCCACGAAGTATGGCGGACAAGTAAATAGTTACAATCCACAACTGTCCAGTGGTAAAGCATCTGAAGATTTACCCAACACAATGGTTAGTCTGACTTAAATTTGTATAATTAAATGATTGTAAGCAGAAATTAATGGGAAAATAAGCTTTTATGTGTAGAAAGAGAAAAACTTTTAGTATTTACTGTAAATTAATTAGATTTGAGAATATAAAATAAAATTCTTGCAGCAATTTTCTTGAGTCCTTTAATAGTTTTGTTTATCTTGTTTATTTCTTGTATTTATTAATAGAGGCAATTCCAAAAATATGTGTTTAGAGCAATCAGCCAAAAAATATCTATGATCAGTCAGCAATGAATGCTTCACCATATGTTCAAAACATGTTGTCAAATACCCAGGTAAACTCAAGTTTTTTAAATTATAAGCTTGAAATTATTTGTAATACTGGACATATAGTTTGACATGAAAGAAAAAGAAAAAACTGTGAGAAAGGTGGTAGTCAAATTTATTCCCCCATTTTTCATTAGCTTTCGAGTGTTTTCCTTTCTTGTTGTTAAGTAAACAAAAACAAAGCGAATAAGTAACTGTTGACTGAAAAGTACATAAATTTGAAAAAAAAAAAAAAACCATTTCGGAGAAATATTCAGGATGAGTGACCCTTTCCCTTACGAAAAATAAATGACTAGAGAAGAGATTTTAACAAAGGAAGTTATATCTTCACTACGCCAAGAAAAAGATCCTTTCGTAGTTCCACGAATCTGGAAGTGGAATCTTTCTTGCATCTAGTAAGTACTCCGGCTAATTTGTGACTGCTTCACGTGGTCATTAATTTTCAAGCTGGAAGCCTAAAATATACCTCAACTTTCGTGCTAAAATTTTTCGTTGTTCTAATGCGTATCTCTAGAGTATTAACAAGTTCTTAACACTCTAAAAGTAATTTCATAATTAATATGCCACACAGCATAGATGTACCAACTAAACAGTTGACTTGATCCATAAATAAGCTAATGTAGCCAATCACATGAATGAATCCATTCGCTCAAAATAAAGGCAAAAGTCAGGACTACATTAGACTGGGACTTAGGTTCTACGACTCGATTCGAACTTAGATTTGCTTAATCGGTTTTCTTCAGAATAAGGGCGCGGTAAATCAACAGATGATGAATGATCAGGGATGGATTACTGTTGGATAGAAACACAAACCTTTCAATGCTTGTCAAAGCACCATTATATCAGCAAATTCATTTCTCGGATCTGAAAAATGAAAAGGGAAAGTCTAACATAATAAGATAAGCTCTAAACGTTCAATTCCTTAAAATAACTCGCTCTGAAACAAGTTGGACGGAAGGAATTCAGCCGAAAATTGACTCTTTAAAAAAAAAAAGTTCCAAGACTTAACGTGATTATTCTGCTTAATTGATCCGTTAGCTTCTACTAGGTTCTGCATAATTTCTTATTTTGCCTTATAAAACTGTCGTTTATTATCGCTTGTACATAATAATTATTATGCCATATTGGAAGTTCCGAACAATAATTTGATGGTTCGGCACTCTTTGTTCACAAAAGCATGAACGATGCTGTTTTTTACAGCGGAATACTTTTTTTTTGTAAATTGCTCATTATAGTTTATGCTCAAGTGAAAAAAAAGAATTTAAAACATCGTGTTTTGCAGTTTTATTCGCAAAGCATAGTATTTACATTTAATATTCTTCCACAAGATAATTTTTATTAACTAAAATAGGCAAAGCAAAAACTTTTTTGACCTAAATATTGCATGGCATGAGAATACCGCACGAGTTTTATAAAGTTAGTTTACAATTACGAGTTACAGTTTCCATACCCGAATGAAAACTAAGCACTAATAAGAACTTTATATTTATATATATTAACAACTTGACCTACAAGAGTGTCAAATTTCGAAGACGATACACACGTATTTCAAAGGACTGCTTGTCATACTATGTAATCGAAATACATATACATCCACTAATTTAAAGAGATTAAACCATGTTGGCATAGCTAATTAAGACTTCCTTCACTTAAAATTTGCTGTTCTGCATCCGCCTATAATCAGCCATTTAGCCTATGATAAACGAAAATGCTCATTAGGAAAGAGTAATGACAGTTAACAAGACAGGAAAAGTGTAATATACTTATAATTCCGTATGAACAATTTTCATTTCCAAATAATTCTCCAATTTCCTAAGTTTACGTGCTAAACGTTTATTTTCCTCCTCAAAACTACTAATATCACCATCGATTACATTGAATTTGCCTAACTTTTCCTGCTCCTTCCTCGCTGCCTCAAGTTCTTCGTCATGATACTTCATCTTCTTAAGACGTTTATCAAAATGATCCAGTTCTATTCGTATTGATTCAAGTTCCGAAGCGGTAAAATTCGGATTTTGCATCGCCTAAAAAAGCTCTCAAGAAAATATTTTCAAAATGAAATTTTAAAACTGAAAAAAGAGAATTACAACGTAAAATTGAATTGGCGTTACCACTAGGAAAACGATCTGTCACTACTTCTCTTCAATTTATTTTAAGTAATTCAGCTCAATATATTATCAAATGCTGCAGAAGGCATTTCTGCTAGAATCTCGATTAATAAATGAAATAAGATTTAGCATCCTAAGCAGTGCTATTTTTAACGAAACAAGTGCTATCACTGTCAGCACGTCCTGACTAATAATTATAAGAATTAAAAGAACTAAACGTCAAAAATACCAACCAGATGCCACAAATTCTCCACTTTTTCACTGCTGAATACCTTTTGCGACATTTTTTTAACTTTTTCTTGTAGTACATCATATGAATCCATAATGTTATTATGATGCACCTTCAATTCACGACTTAACTTATCTTTCATTTCGAAAGAATTTTCGACTACAGCATTATTGTTGAATTCATTGAACAACCTCACTTTATCATCGTAGATTTCCACTTTTTGTTCATGGTCTTTCAGCTCCTTATGAAGGGCTAAAACAATCTAGATATCAATAACGAAAAAAAAAACTCAGTTAATAAGAAACGAAGGACTGAAAGATCAAATCGATTACTCAATAGTCCCACCAAGACTGCTACATTACTAACTTAATAAGTAACTACTCTAGTTAGTGCAAACATATGCAAAGAATAATGCCCAATTACTTCACCTTTTAGTGCAGCTTCAGAAAAGTGCGAATTCTGTGCAACATGCCAAAGTTTTTGCAGCTTTGGATCCCTGAACTTCTCTGAAAGAAGAACACTGTTCTCTTTTTTCATATCTTCCTCACTGCGCCATTTATATTTCTGAAAAACTTCTTGAAGTTATACTGATCAACAAAATTCTGAGTCTCAGTTTCCCGCATGACAATGTACCTTGTTTCCTGTCTTAGCGACCCCAACCCACCAAAAGAAATAGAAGAAACCAAAAAGTATTCAAAAGTATGTAAAATGAGGCGCAGCAAATAATCTCAAGTCAATGCCTACATACTTTCATATAAGCATTCACTGTTGATTCCAAACCATACTTCTCAAGCATCTGCACGAGCTTACTATCCACCTCCTCTAGTGTTAACTTTGCACTTTTTGCTCCCGCTGCTTTTACAGATAAATAAAGAGAGTCGAACTTATCCAATTCATCCTGAAAATTAGATATAAAGCCGTAAAGAGAGGATGAAAAAACTCCTAACAGAGTAAATGATTCAAACTTCAAAGAACTTGGCAAAAAAAGACTCTACTCTCAATTTCACAGATATTAAGCTCTCCACTTTGCGAAGCTTATCATCTAGGTGGTAACAACTTACCTTCAAACGTTTGATCATTGCCTTATCGCTAAGATGATGTATAGCTTTAGACCAAATAAAATTCAACTTGCTAATGCGAAATGTTGTATCCATCCATGTGTTCGAATCTTCTTCCAGTGATAACTGTATTCCAATCAATACAAACAGCAATAATGTTATCTTCCTCGATGTCATCACTGTCATACCCCAAAATTAACACATACCGTAGAACATTTAGCAACGATTGAATAAACGAGAAACTGAACTGACAGAAGCAAACAGAACCTACGAAGAAAATTAGACATTAATTACGCAACGCTCCACCACGGCCCATGAAATTTAGTCATTGCTTGGTACAATCACATATGTCTGTGTAATTCACATTCCTTTATCTATTATCAACGGCTGGGGAGATTAGAGAGCTTCATCAATTAACACAACTTTATTCAAAATCCTCAATAAGTTTATACAACGAACATGTTTATTATTCCAAGCAGTAACACCAGTGTGATACCATAACTGAAATCCCGTTGAATGAATAAACATGCATCGAGACGCAGTCTACGAATCAATCAGTTCTGCGCTTAATTTCCCTTCATCTTAACTTCCGTGATTCATCACGTGAGACGTCTCTTTCGATCAGATTTTCGCTGTGATGAAGTGCTTCCATCACATTTCTAACGATGGTAATACACTTTTGTATCTCAAGAACAAAAAAAAAAACACGTGAGAAATCTGACTAAAATGAGTAAGAGATTCAAAATGAATGTCAACTTGTCTGCATCAATTCCACATTTCTCCACCATGGTGATGTTTATGAAGATGTCCATCACTGGAATCTTCCCACCCGTCCTGATGGTTACTATTGTCCCATTCCTTGGCTCCGTGCTTCCACACGCCATGATTATGGCCGTGCTTATGGTTATCTTTGCTATGTGCGATCTTGTCCCAGGCAGCATGTGCCAAGCCGTGATCAGCATCTGCATGTTCGTAACCTTCCTTGAAGCCACCATGTTTAGCGTCTTTTACGTGAGCTTCTTTTGCCGATTCATGATCATAACCTTAAAGGGGAATTTTAATTTAAAATTGAAATCATAAATTGATTTTTCATCTCGTTCAGTCGTCTAGTCTTTCAAAAATACAACAATTTCAACAGAAACAGAAATTCCATCCCTAACACTTAATTTCAGTAAGTGAGGTGCCAAAAGTTTTTATATCGCTAAGTGCGAATTTCCTTACCATTTGTTCCCCAGTATCCTTTAGAGTAAAATCCATGTGGCCCCGATCCTTGTGCGAAGTATGAGTATTTTTTGTGTCCTTCTACCCCTTAAATGAGGAACAAATGTTAATAGAGGAATTTTGAAAGTTAAAGTTAAAGTGTCACACAGTCATCCAGCACATCATCTAGATCACTTTCAGTTCACTGTTCCAGACGGAAGTTGACAATTAAGATTTAAGAGTTAGCCATCTTCCTCACCAGCAAGTGCACGTTCTCCAGCTTCCAGTGCATCAGCAATATGTCCGTCTGCAATCCGTTTTGCAAATTCGGAAAAGCCATCTGCAGCACCCTTACTACCATAAGCAAAACCAGCGTGGTCCCTGTCACCGTATTTGTGTGCTTTGTCTCCATATTCACGTGCTCCTGTCTTTCCACCTGTTGCTGCGTTGAAACCACCCCAAGCAACGCCATCTTTACCCCAACTCTGTCCTAAATTAAAGAAGTTTTCGAAAGATCTAAGGACTGATTTGATGTGACTCCTTTTGTTCATTTCTAGTGATAAATAATACAAGTGGAACTATATGTTCCAAGCTCAAAAGGGTCGCAGTTTATGCTTCAAGTGATGATCAAAAAGTTGCTCAAGGCGGATATTTAACCGAATTAAAGAATCTATGAAACCTACCGGCGTCCCACTCCCGAGAAGGTGCATATTCAATCCATTTAGAGCACAGTACGTATTGAAATAAAGTAATGAAGCACAATGCAAAAGTGGTCGATTCGAACATTTCGAAGAACTTTCGGAGAGAAGAGGAAATTTTATCGAGGGAAAAGTGCTCGGGAGGAGAAGAGAAGCTTTCGAATACTGTTCGATGCTTGTTGAGATGTCGCCCACTCAATTTATAGCTGTTTGAGAAAGAAGGTCATTGTAATTTCGGGAGAATGAATTCCGGCTAGTTCCATGCATCCAACCTGTAATTATCTTTAGAAGTGACATCTCAGTGTAGTATTCAACTGTTACTTATCATCCTCGACGCCTCCTTCTGCTTCCGCTTGTACGCTGAAGACAAGTTTTACACACGATTGGTGGTGCTAGGCTGCAATGATTCTCATTTTTTCTACTAGAAAAAAAAGCAAATATCTTTTATTACTGTTATTACGCAAATAATAGAACAATAATGAGAAGATTGCCATTTGATCGGAAAAATGACAAGAGTAGTCTAAAAGGATATCAAGAAAGTCAGCATCGAAGTTCCGTTTATTCGCCTAGCAGCTTTTATCAATTTATCAGTTATGAATAAAAGCAATTAAATGAAGAGAAGGGATTCATCAAATGCTTCAGAGGTGTACTTTGCGAAATGTTCTGCTGCTGAATCATCAACGAGTGACAATAAAGCCGAAATAGTTCGTAATTTAAGAATTATCACTTGCGTCGCCCAAACACTCTTCAGGTAACGTTGGCTTTAGTCAATATAGCAACTAAATTAAAGATTTAATTCTCAAAGAAACAACAAATAAGTCCAGAGACACCTGCCGTCACAAAACACCATCTAGACATCATCTGTAAAGACTTTCAGCTAACAATACCACTGACAGATATATCATAGACCGAACCAACTTTGTATCTTTCCTAGAATGATCTCAATCTGTAATGATTAAACATTTACGTAAACACGTGTAACAACAATGAATGATACCGAAAAGGAATGCAGAAAATACAAAAAAAAGGGAAAAAACGAATTAAAAGAAATCAAAAGCATAAGCAACAGAACAATTTAGGAAGAAATTCAGAAAACGGAAATAGGTTGTTGATCCGATTCGGAAATTAAAATATCATCATCAAGTCCAGCAACAGAGAGCAAGGAAAAAAAAGATGCCAGTGAAGAAATGAAATGCCAGATATCGTGATAGTCGTAGTAATTGAACAGCATGCATTCCTCAGCTAATGCTCGATTCTGTGCTGCTGTCACCTGAAGTTCAAAAGTCTATGAATTTATGCAAACGTTGCTGGGAAAGCGATTTTGGGAAATGAATTAGCTAACAGTTCCTATTCTAAGTCTAAGACGAGATCTTCTAAAAATATTTGATCGTTACATCATCAGGCTTCACTGAAGTATAAAAAAAAAAACTGAACTTTACTGAACACCAGAAACTACATGAGAATTAATCAATTACACTTATTTAGCAAAATTCTCTATAATTAGGGCCGTGATGATTTGACAATCAACAATATTCTCCGTTCTTACATCAAATAATGATATTAAGTTGGAAATAAACGAAAAACAACTAAATTTTCACTTACTGTCCAATCATTCTTGCCATGGCTGAAGAAATAAAAGGCCACAATCCAAAGGAGGAGTGAAACGACTATATAAACGATAGCAAGTACAGGAACTTTTTCCCCATGGATAACCTAATAAACACTGTTAAAAGAACTCCATTTAATGGAGGCAAGAAAAAAAGGAATCAATTCATAAGGCAAAACTTCAATTATAATTTTTAAAATATTTTGGCTAAAAACAATTTGTTAACTATGTAAAGAGACTTAGACAGAAATTTTATTCCAATGATAACTGGAAAATTGGCAACATTTGCGAAAAAATCGAACACCATTTTTGCAATCATTAAGGAGTTTTTGTGACATGCAACAATTACTTCTGTAATTACTAATTGTAGACCCATAAAATAGCCCGGAAATGGGAACACCGGGGAATAAAAAAAGAAGAGAAGGAGCAGTTTTTTTTTTGGTTTTACATTATAACTATCTATAAATAAACATAGAATGGATCAAACTTTTCTAATGAATTTTCTGTTCCAACTGTCGCGCAAAAGCGCATAGGAGTGGCGGTATTTTCCTAACACTTTTCAAACCTCTATTCAAGTAAACTGAAGAAGCGTAACATTAATAGTTAGCAGCCGTGAAAAAGCTATCTATTTCACAATTTATTAGAAAATACAACAAATGGCCTCATTTCACTACTTATAGTATTAGGTGAAACAGAGGAGATGTAAGAGAACGAGTCTTTCTCTTAGCATCATCACCACAGCATAAAAAGTTTTTTTTTTCTAATTGAAAGTGGATGAATAATTAAAATAACAGTGTTGGAATAGTAGTAGTTGTAGTGAGAAGCTGCAAAAATTTCAAGAATCTTAAAATGGGAGAGTATATTTTGAAGTTCTAGCCAGGTCAGTTGTCGAGAAAGGGTTTCCCTAATATACCTGCTAGCAAGAATGACATGAAGTCTGATTAACCAAAGAACAATGAAATATTACTGTTTTCTCTTTTCCTAATGATTCTGTGGAAAATGCATACCCACAAAAACATAAAACAAAAAGGAATACTTTTTAAACTGAAAAAATATTGAAGAAAGGATATAAGAAAAATGAAAAAAAATAAGCATCAAATATTAAACTTTGCATCAGAATTTTACTAAATTCAAACCTAACCTTACAGACAATATAGTAAATAAGATAGCCAGCAGTATTGAGTACTATAAAATTAAGTGTAAGATATGATGTCTGCAGTTGATCTGTTCCAAATAATAATGCTAATAGGATATTGCATCCATTTAAGCAAGCTAGTAATAGTCTGTAAAAAAAGTTTACCTAGTTAAAACACAGTCCTCAGACTGTTCCAAGAAAGGGTCATGAGATTAAGCCACAGACACCTTCAGTGAAGAATCAATCCTATATTAGATGAAAAAAAAAGAAAAAAAACTCTTGATGGCAGTAATTCAAGCCATTCTATCCAAACCAGTTAAATTAAATCACTTAAAAAAAGAAACTATTACATACCATCACATAAATATGTTATAATCATCGTGCAATTGGCCTATAAAAACTGCAAAAAAGATAAAAAATTAGCACATCAAGGACTTGGCGGCCTACTTTCTCAGCATCAAACTTCGGTTCCTTTCGTCTTTTGAAACCAGCTGGTACAAATATTGTGACCAATTTTTCCAGTTTAGAATCGACTCTAAAATTAAATTGTAATCAGAATGAAGGAAAAAAAAAAACAGTGAGAATTTCAGAAGCATAATTTACACGATAGGAAGCGTTGAACCAAACATTAAAATTTGCTGCTTTAAAAAATCAACCAAAGTTATTAACAAAATTAACTGACTACCAAACAACAAATGATATTCCAAAGCGATCAGTAGCAGCAATGCTGATGTAAGCATAATCATGAACGTATACAAGTTATTCTCTAGCATCTGAAATAGCCAACAAAAAAAACAATGCACATGAAAACTACAAATGAAATGACAGTTTTGATTCTATCTAACAACTAATCAAAGTCATCCAAATTCTTTAAGGTGCATTAACAAGATAAAAATGTGGTTTCTTATGTGCTTAAGCAATGCAAACGATATCTGTTAGAGGTGGACCAAACAATTTTAATCTGGAAATAAATGTTCTTGGCCATAAAAAATTTAAGACTGGACAGTATAATTTTACTGCCGTATTCCTTTAGACCAAAAATTGTAACGCTCAAATACATCGAGATGCAGACGTAAGTAAAACTTATAGCAAAAGCAGAAGCAATATGCTTCCATGATATTACCGCTAATAAAGACTAAAGGATATTGAGCTCACATGGACAACAACATGAAAAGAAATGGCATATATGATTGACTGAAAGATTCCATCTGATGAAATGCCACCACGTCGAACAAAATAGAACCGTACCATTAGAAGAATTAATATTACCTCGATAAATATGGTATCTATAACAGTTGACCGTTAAGTAATCTTCTGAAAATATAACTGCAGAAATTTCTGTTGAAACATTTCAAATAATTTGCACTGTGCTAAAGTTTAAAATAAATTTTAAATCATATATTCTGAGCATGCCTCATAATTATAATCATAAACAGAGGAAAAAAATAGGACTTTTTCGGAAAAATTCCACAAGTGATTGAGTATATGCTGGATTTATTGAATTAATTGAGAAAAAGAATCACCAATGTGAAAAATTTCGTGGTTTGGACATATGTGATAAAAGGCGCTAAGGAAAGCTTGCACACACATTATCAGACCAATATTAAAAAAAACGTATGGGCAATAGTTGTACCCGTGAGGGTAATATTTCCAATACTTATAACTATAAAGGATTTGATATTTATAAATTGATAGATATATTCAATTTCAATTGTGTTCACTCAATCAGTAAGCGAACTGTACGCTCTTGAAGGTTTGTTATTATGAAATTTGCAACTCATCATTTCTTGATCGTTTGGGGTAAACAGTCGTTTTAAAATCTAAAAATATATTACTTTTGCAAAGTCTTTGTCCAGACAGAACTTCCTTTTATCCCTTTGTATAAATCAAATTTTCCAATTACAGGTGAAAAGATAAACTAAGAAATTTGAATTGAAAATAAGGAAATTGTGAAGAAATTAAACTGCAACTCTGGACTTTCAATCTTTCGAAATCAAACACCAGTAATTTCGAACCAGCAATATGCACACTTACCGTCGAATAATTAAGACGATGAAAGCTATACCGAATAAAAGATATCCAATATTGCTATACATATGATTAAATGTGTGAAATGGTCCCAGTGGTACTGCACATTCCATATTGCGATAACAGGCATTCATATTATCCCGAGTCAGTTTCAACTGGTTCTGAATTTAAATAATCAAATCATTTGCTGAAACAGCGTCAACGTAGAGCTACCCGTAAAGTGGGCGCAGAATTTATTAACTGCTGATAAATATGTAAAACACATAGGAATTACTCAGAATTTCTAATTATTGAAATGTTTGACAAATGACTGAACTAGAAGAGTTTGAGACACAGTCGAAGTTAAAAAATGGGCAGATACTTTAAAGCAAACTTACCAATAACAGTGTATAGCAACCTTGAATTATGAGCGGTAAGAAAGCAGAGTAAAGCGTAAAATTATTCCAGTTTAACTGCAATACATACCACGATATTACTGACAATGAAAAAAAGTGATGTTTTGAGAGATTTCTTATTTTGCTAAGAAATTTTGAGGAGAAAAAATTGCAATAAACATAAATATTTAAATATCAGCAGTCTTTCATCCCATTTTCTGCAACCCATCCACATTAATTTTATCTTCCCTCAGCAGCATCAATATTAATCAAAATTTTATATGGCCAGTTAAGAAAAATATTCAAAAACGAGCCCAATGCAAAGTAATTTCATTGGTATCAGTGTCAACGGCACGATGTTCGGCAGCTATTTGCACTGAGGTACCTGTAATTGCTTGTCATTACTTCATGTATTTCTCATTCAGTCAACGAATTAGTAACTGCTAACATTCTAATGGTTATTAAAGTAGTTGAACTTTCGCTACTTAGAAGTTCACTTAGAAGCGATAAAAGAACGACTTTTCACAGTGTTTTGTTCGTCTTCGTCCGTCCGATTGTCTACAAGAATATTGCTAAAGTCGCTTGCGGCAGATATTACCTGGAAGATTCCATAAATTACTGAATCGAAGCACTGAAGTCATTCACTACGAGACCTTGACATTGAATAGCACAAATCTTTAATCAGTAAACGTAGACGGTTACTGGTGAAGAAAACTTTTGCTATAGTCTATGTCAAGGTTGCGTTCAGTTTACCTGATCTGATGGAATTTGAGAGGCTCTTGAATTGTCCTCATCTAAAAAAACGATCAGAGGAATGTCAGCTTCTGCTTGCCTGAAAAAATCCCACCTCTAAGGAACTGTTTTTTTTTTTTCTTTGGTTTAAAAAATTACGCATGTAGACTTACATTAATGCAGAAATGACAAGTAAGGACTAACTAAACTTCAAAACCAAATTATGCACTAGTATGAAAGTTAGTTCTTTGTAAATTTCCTACAAGATATATTACTGCAATGCACGTTCAGTACTTTACGAGAAGTGTTACGTCGTACGCTTCCATACCTATCACGGAAAAGACGTAGTAGCATAAAGTGGTCGCTAGCGAGAAGAATAACGGCTAGCGCGCAATAAAAGAGCATCACTATTAACGGATATAACGAACTCGATTTAACATTACTAAAGCTGATATCAAATTTCTTCACGCGATCATATTCTCCTAAATTTTCCGGATAGATTAAGAATCTACTTTAGTTTAATTCATGCTTTAGTTCATTTTTTTAGATCATTTGTAATGATAAATATGACAGCCTCGCTACTCCTATAGATATATAGCATAGTAGCGATTAGAGTCTGGCAGCTTAAGTATCAATACCTGCAAAATAATTACAGGAATGCAACTGCATGCAGTCACTGTAATGTTTTACGATGACTACATTGCTGCTTCTCTTCTAAAAATGCAGAATGTAAACCTACGAGAAGGAGCAGCTGGATTGCATGCACGATCATCTGTTTGTACCATCAATAAAACATGGAAAGGTGATTCTGTCGTCAACATGAGTGATGCTTTTCGAGTGAAAGTTACATGTATGGAGGATTTCAAGGCAATCATCAGCGAATTCAGAAACGTGTTCTGTAAATGATTCAGCACTAAAGATTATCGAATTAAATCCGTAATTCGGGACAAGAATTGGCTTTAAGGATTGGACTGGTCGGGAGTGAGTACAGTTTAATCCAAGCAGTATAACATTTCTGTTTAAAAAAGGAATTCCGAATTCTCTCAACAATTTAACAAGCACGTTCTTGAAGCGACATTCACAAGCTTATTTTCATGTAGTCCTCCTAATCAATGGTTGCAAAACTTACCGAATAATTCTGAATCACTAAAAAAGCACACAAATCATCGTTACTTCTTACTGATATCTTAAGCATCTGAACGGGCGTTTCAGAAATGTTTACTTTGAAAGCAATTGGCATCACGGCTGAGATTTTTTGACCCGAAAGTTTACGAGTAAAGTTTGGCGGATGTAAACTGCAACAGCGATGAAATTGCATTTCTAATTCTGCTTAAAATACTACAAAAGTCAGACCTATCATTCCAATTACTATTTTAAGGAATACAAAATTTATTATTTTTATATGAGAATTTATGACAGGAAGTCTACAACTATTTTTAAATGTTTATCCACTGTATGCAAAATTTTGCCTGTCGACAGTGAAAATTCAAAGTATATTTAAGCAATTACGTGAGCAAGAAGCAATCAGTAATTAACCCTTTTGAAAATTAGTTTCCAAAATAAAAAAAAGGAAAAGTAGGCAACATACAATCTAGTACTCGTATTTCATCGCTATTTTTTTTTTTAGTCTGAAAGAGAACTGTCAGGAGCAAAAGAAAAAGAATAATAGTACATGATGTTATACTGAGATCGATCATAAATCTTGACAGACAAGGTGTAAGTTAAATTACTGTTTGAATTGGCTGTCATCAAAATGACCACATAAACAGACTGATTATCGAAATGTGACTCTAAAAAATCCTTGTCCAAACCTGTTAATAGCACGCCATCTTTCATATTACCTTTTCTGCAAGAAAAAAGTTAAATCGGAAAAGAATTTACAATTCAAATATTACGGTCTTAGTCATACTTGAAGTATGAACGGCCTCAGGGCATCTTTTCTCCTCTACTAACCGCATCTGCATTCTACTGAAAAATCCCGTGCTAGAGAAGCAGTTCCTGAATTTTATTTCTTTACCTCGCTCATTACAGATCTCCCACGAAATGCATTGAAATAAAAATTACAACAAAGATTTTGGGAAGTATATGGGAGGAATAAAAATTGGTGTATTCAAGAAAACTGAAAGACACGAAAATCGAATGAAACCATAAAACAATTTAATCCAAAGCTAAAGATCACTATCATTTATCTAGGCCAGAACAATAGTCCTTTGCCTCTTTTAGTTCTTCAGCATAGACGGAATTATTTTTGCAATTATTCAAATTTATGATGTGAATTTCTGACACATGCACAATTCAAATACCATAAGCAATCAATTTCTCACGTCAAAAAAACGTTAAAGTTCACTGACATTTCATTATTAGTTGATTAAAGTTTCTGCCAATTAGTTAGATAAGAACAAATGAATGACTTAATTAGAGAGTCAAAATACGAACGAAACTTACTTGGTTGGTAATGCAAAAGATATGAAATCACTGAGATGTTGACAAGTTACTTGTAGCAATGGTTTGCTGATACCGAGCAACTCCGTGGTGTTATGTAAGTGTACTTGGATCCGCAATAGATCTAACTAAATATTGTAAGATTAAGTTTCATTGTTATCATTATCAAAAATCGAATTTGTTTTGATAACACGTGCCATATGACGAATGTTACGTCCCACGTAACTGATAAAATAATTCCTATTTCTCGTAATATTGATTGGAAAAGTTTATAACAAAGAGGCCAAATGATTCACCAACGGGCCAACAAAACTGCAGACAAAAAGCTCCTTGACAAAGGGGACACCACACATAATTAAAATAAATTTCGGTTTTTTTAAGAGTAAAAAAAATTTAGAAAGGACTTACAGTGTTTGACTTCTCGAGATTTGCGTGATGAATGTTGAACTGTCCGGTGCTTATTGTTCCAGTTATAACTGTGGATCTGTGCAGACTGAACGGGAAACTGTGAATATGAGCTGCATCCTTTATCCGTACCGATGAGTTTGCTCCATTGGTCGTTACTAGCCGAGCAAAATGCACCAACAATAAGAGTAGCAATGGTAAAAGATGTGCCATCTGAAAAAACTCTTATAGTCTACTTGTGAAAAATAATTTCTTTGCTGGCGTTAAATCTCATTGCTATCCTCCTTTCTTGTACAATTTTTTTTTGAGAGAGATTTAATTAATTAGTCACTTGGCTCTAACTTCTTTCAGATATTTCCGGTTAAGCTAGGCTGCAGACACAATTAGTTAAGTGGTGGATTACAAGATCATGCAGACTTTAGCAAAATGATAAATTTAGGCAAATTAACTGATAATTTTTCGAGCTTTTTATTTTTCCGTACGATATCATCGTTTTTTTTTTTTTAATTTTTCTTCTTTTTGTCTAAAAGATAGCGTAGGAAATTAATAGCGTAAAGACTCATGATAAGAAGTTACAGAACTAAAAGCATTCCGCAGTTTTATTTCCCAGTTTGCAACAAATTTAATGAGTAAATACTTAAAAATGATTTTTCAACCGTCTTTGACATGATTTTTCAACCGTCTTTGACTTTTAGGTTTGAATAATTTCTAGAAGTCAGAATTTTTGCAGTCGGTAAGTCATGATTGGAAGTGAAACATATAGCCAAAAATGGTATTGGGAAATTTCATTTCACATGAAATTGTCCTTTAATTATTTTCGTTTTCTCGTCCTTTTTACACTTCGCGAACTTTTCCGCTTCTCGAAATCCAGTGAAGATCCTTCAATTATCCATCCTTCCCCGATAACTCTCAAACTTATGTTAGTTGTGCCAGCCTGCTCGATATTATTGTGGCGTCATCTTTTGAATTTAAAACAAAAAGAAAGTTTTAGGATCATCCACTGAAATGATTGAAAACTTTGAAATACGATATATGATACATGCTTTTATCATAAAACACGATTAATTATTCATTTGCCAGCAGTTTCCGATTTATGCCAAACATCATTTTTGCTTGGTTTCATGTCTTTCATGCACTTTTTTGTTTCTCAACAATACTTTTTTCCTGGACTTTTTTGTATTTTGAAAATATTTTCTAAAATTACCAGAATTACTCTTCCAAAAATTCATTGAAAAAAATTTAGGTGTAATCCTAGCAAATCAAAAATGATACCAATTTGAAAGTATTGTAAATTGATATGATTAAAAAACTCATATCTTTTAACAATTCATGGAATAAAATTGATCAAAGCGTGAACGAAATGAATGGTAAGCATTTTACAGGGTGTTATCAAGTATAATCAGTGATGAAATGAAATGGTATAATGATAGTGACAAGAAATGATAAGGGATTAGGTAAGGATAATACAAGACTAATTTCAAAAAAAAAATTTTATAAAAACAAAAATGTACGAAAGAGAACAGTTTTCATCCAAATCTTAACGGACGTGGTCCCAAAGCTCGTTTCCATGATCTGAAATGAGATTTTTATCAAAATTAAGCATTTCTAACTTCTTTTCTGCCACCTTTTTATTGACTTTCATTCAATGATTGTGTTTCTCAGAGACCAATAAGTTTTTGAACACAAAGTAATCTAAATTTAATTGTCTAATGATCCAAATACTTAGTGGTAATACTTAATAGTCATAACTTGATAACTGTGCAAAGATAAGCAAAATATGCGGTGTCTTGAAGAGGAATTGATCTAGAAATTCTTCTATCTATTAGTAAGTTCTTGATTTTTTAATTAAAAAAAACTATACCTGTCATCCTCATATGATGAAAAAATGTTGGCATTTGGTGGTCGTAATGAATTCGTATAGGGATTTACTGAAATTGGAAGCAGAATAAGAATGCATGATAGTCGTCATTATATATTATCAGTTTGTTTTACTTAACTTGAATAGAGTCTAATTTAATTAGAAAAATATGCTCTAGACTATCGTCACTGTAAATAAAGAAATAAACGAAGAAAAAATCAAAATCTTTTTCTTTTTTTTTACTTTAGAAGATGTTTAAATACTAATTAAATTAGAATCCATATTAGTACAATCCCAGACAAATAACACTTTTTTTCAGTCACAGACTAATTTATTTTGTTTTCTTATAATCAACCAGTTTGCTCACTTTTAAGTTTTAAATAATGCACATTTAGTTACCATTAAATAATCACTCCAGCCTAATTTATATTGCTACCGATTATCAAATTTTGTATTTTAAAGTCTAATCACTATCTTTACCCAGGCTCTTCTTACAAAACTGACTGTTGCAAAAAAAAAAAAAACCAACTAAAAGGAAATATGATATTCTGATTTTGAAATAATTTTTGAATGAATAAAATTTTATAAATTTAGAATAACGAAACAGCTAAATGCTAGAAACCAAAATGCAGTTCAAAATAGCTTAGTCTACTTGTTGTGTATTTGCTTTTGTTCTAGGAACAATTTTTATAATACATCGTCTCATTTATTTCTATAAATTTACTACATCGAATCTTTTGGCAAACAATTCTTTAGCTTTTGCTAGGAATAATTACTGATCGTGATGGACTAGCAAGAACAGAACGAATTCTAGGAATTTTTATTTTGAACAAAAAATGAAATTTTGGAATTTCGTTTTTTTACCATTTATTTTCCATCTGGAAAGGATTACAAAGGCTTCATCCTTCACAGCTGACTTATTTGTACAAGTTTTCTGATAAACAGATTTAAGAAATACATTTGAAATGATTCACCCTTCAAAGCTGATTATTGCTCTGTTTTGTCTTTAGAATTTTACTCTGTAATTAAAAATAAATCTACAAAAATTCTTTCTATGCAAATTAGGTAGCTCAAAAATGAAAGTAGGAATTGCTTATTTATTTCATTTTCATCTGTTTATTTTACTATAGATTTATTAGTGCGAAAAATCCAAGCAGGAAAAGCAATCTGGGTCAAAAAAAGTCGCAACCCGAATGTTTCGGAGTTTTTAAATGAAAAAGAGTATATTTAGACTACAGGTCTATCTAAAGCCATTCCAAGTTTTAAATGTAACACTCATAATAAGTTTATTCAAATTACAGTTCCCGCAAAGATCCAATTTAGCTTAATTTCATCATCTCTTCATTTCGTAACTTGTTTAAGCTTCCTGTCACGCTTGAATGTAATAATTGAGATGAAATATGCAAATAATATATACCTCCGATAGTGTTTGCTTCAGATCTCTCTGAAGATCTTCAACTCAGTAAATTGCTGATAACTGGAAAGTAATGCGATTATCTGAATTAAAACTTTGTGAACTTACTGAATTCGTAGTAAAGGTCGTTAGGTGGTGCTATTTGAGCGGAATATTGTTGCTGGAATAAGACGATAAGTAGGATGCTGAATACTGTAAGACTCATGATAAGAAGTTACAGAACTGATTAGAGCACTAGAGCAGTGGGCGACGAGAAATAACTCAGTCAACAAAAATCAAACTTTGAGAAGTCGGTTATATTCTCGAATTACCTGTAAACAACTTATTTTCAAATATTTGCTTATTTAATTTTATTTCACACATACTATTATATCCTTTCTATAAATGTCTGAAAAAATACCACGTTGAAAGGAGTTGTTAAAAATCCATTCAATGATTGAATTAGAACAAACTTTTTTCAATCTCAATTAACTTAAATTTTGTTCAAATAATTAAATCAAACAATCCAAGCAATGATGAGAAGCTTAAAATTCTCTCTAAATTTAATCTATTTACAGTTATAATATAATTTTATCAAGACTTTTCAATTATCCATTGAAACCAACTTAGTACTACTACTTACTCCACACTACCATACCTCTAACCATTCTACACTTAATTCAAATGTCTCACCATTCTAAGCCCATTTATATAGGAGTCTTCGAGATTGTATAATGTTTCTGGATAATATGTAACGCCCTGTTTCCATCTATCTTCTTCAAGAGCTAATTAAGTCAAATTTGATGTCTTGACAAAATGACCATTTCAAAAAATCAAAAATTGATAGTTTGAAATTCACCTTTCTATTTTTCTCACTGACACAAATTTTCGGAGGTTTAACATTTGCCTAAATTAGCAAAATCAAACACTAAATAATCAAAGAAGAAACAAATCAGTGAAATAAAACAATTTCTAGAAGTGGAAAACGGACGATCAGAGACGAAGGGAAGTTCACAAATGTGATAGCCAATTCAGTTCAATTAAATATTTTTACTGATTTGGATGCAAACATTAATAGAAGAACACCGAAGCTGCCAGTGAGTTCAGCGTTTTATATGCTTACTACGCCCATAATTTAATCATTTAATCATAAGAACATTCTAATTATGAGTTTTTTTTTTTTTCAGAATCTAAGATAGAAATTCCAGGCATTCAATCTTACAGAGATAAAAAGACTTTTAAAAGACTCAAACCTCGGAAGCAATTTTTTTTTTTTTTTTCAAGACTCTTGGGGATAGAAAGACGAAAGAGGAACTAGTCAAATGAGGCGACATTCAAATCACACGCACTGTAATTGTTTACAATTTTTTATGTTAAACTTTCGACTATCAAATTTTCACTTCGCTTCCAATTAGTCTAAAATAATGAGATGCCAATTTTAAACTGAACTGATTTCGAAATTCCAATTAATGTAAAAATCTTGAAATGTCAAATTTCAATTGACATGACTAAAAAATTTTAATCCGATATGATGAAGCTTCCGAAAAGCAATTAACATTCTGCCTATCCCTCTCCAAAAACTCTTGCAGGCTATTCTACTGCAAAATGATATCCAATTAATTTTTTCGACGCTTTTTATCATAAATTGGAATAATAATGCACACATATAGCTGTATTCATCTGTTACGTTTTTTCTCTATTTAGAGACTGTTCATCTAAATTTCATTCAAGCAAGCTTATTTTGATAAATTTGGTGATTCTACAGGTCTACAAGTCGTGCCATATTAGACCATAGAAATATGGAAGGTCATCCGATTCTTTTGGTTCCCGAATTCACAGGTTAACATCTTACTAATACGTTTGCTTATTAAACCTGTGTTTTCCTCTTTGAGTAATAGATCTTAAGTTGTTGTCAGCTAATCGATAAATCCGATGTTATTTGAATATAAATTCAAATTTAGACTAATTATTCGAAGATTATTAAATATCCTTGAATTGCATTCTACCAATTTAAAATTATCATGCGTCATTTGACTAAATTCGAAAAAGATCATAAAAGAACTTAATGTAATATTACCTTGACCAAAATCATTAATAAAACTTCAAGCTTGTTTTTTTCTTTCTTGTTTCTTTCTTCTTTTTTCTTTTTTTTTTTTTTTTTGGGAGAGAGGAATAACCGAACTTTTACCAAGTAGACGATAGCCGATAAGAAAAATTTTAAATAGCTTCATTTCTGACTGACCAGTGGAAGAAATAAAATGGTAAGTTGCAATTTTTAGAATCGGTTAAAGCTTTTCATACGTCTTAGAAAAATTAAAAAATAAATGATATATGTAAATGCATTTATTCAGAGACTTAACAATTCATAAATTCTTTTGGAGACTCTTCAGAAATCTGACTTCGAATCTTTTAGACTCTCCTTCCATCAAGGACAACTAAATGACACAGTCTGGAAGTTTAATTATAAGTTTAGCTATACAGAATTTTCGTAAACAGCTATTTTCTAAAGAGTTATAAAATGATTCTCTTCCAAAGCATTCAATTTTCATCCATATAATTAATTTTCTTCGAGTTGTATCTTTTCCATCTCTTTCAAAAAAAAAAATTTCTTTTTTTGTTTTTGCAAAGTCAAATTTTTAATCATTAAAGAGTAAACTTAATTTGTCCACCTTGTTAAAAAGTGAAAGAGCAACATTTTATCCATCATATATATATCAAATATCTGGAAAATATTGCCATGTGTGCTTAAAATAATATTTATAATGAAAAACTTGTTTTTGAAGGATATATTAAGGAAAATGAATAAAGTTGAATTATGAAACAGTTTCTGAAATAATTTCTTGAGATTACGAAGTTCTGTTCAAATTAGAGCAAAAAAAAGCAAGAAATAAAAGGTAAGACGGATCTTTTCCTCGATAATCTGCATTATATTGATATACTGAAATCTGCCAATTTCAATTTCATTTTTTAATATTAAAGCCATGTTGAATGTCAAATTAAAGACCTCAAAGTGAAAATGTTGAATAGCTTATTGCTTTCATACTATTTCCAAATATTTCAAAATAAACTCATTTTCTTTAGACCATTTAATTTTGAAGTAAAACTTTATCCGTAGTGTTAAATAAAAACTAATTTGAAGCAATTAAATGACTAGCACTTATTAAAATAATGCGAAATTTATTTTAGATTTTGGTGTATGATATCCAGAAGAACTCATTGTATTGAAAAGTTAAATTAGAATAATAAAAAGAGCAAAACTACTTGGAAATGAACAAATGTTGTTTATGCTCGAGAGGAAACTACTCGGTTCTCCCATTACCATTTAAACCATTTTATTCATTAGTGAACTGTTCCGGCAAAAATAAGCAATTAAGACAGATAAATTGGAAAGATAAGAATGCAGTTTTTTTTTTATTCGTCTTTTTTTCTTATTTTTAATAACTTCTCAAGCATGATCATTTTATACAAATTTAATTTTACGAATTATCAGGCGTAGAGCTACTAGCCGTTAATTAATATTTAATATGAAAGTAAAGAAGAAATGAGAAAAAACTATTTCTGATATTCAATTTCATTCGACGGAAAGAAAAAGGAAGAAAAAAATATGTGGGATTATTCTGAATGACTATCAAGCATTGCAAAGAGTAATTATTTTTAATGGTAGTGCGTGCATCATTTCATAATTTTGCAAGGAGATAAATTTAAGAAATAAAAGAAAAGCAATGAATAAAAGAGCAAGGCATTTCAGAATTAGTTTTACCACAAGAAAAAACACTGTTTATCATAGTCTTATTATCAATGAAAGGATAATATTTTTAAGGAAGTTAATTATAACCCCAAAATATTTGCTCGGTACAATCTTGAAATTTTGATGAATACGAAAAAGGTAATTTGCATAAATAGCAACCACAAAATTTTGTTCATCTAAACTAAACTTCAATTAATTGAGGATGAGTCTACTATTAATCAAGTCAGCTTGTGCACAGGTAAAGTAAACAGCTGCACTGATGTTTATTAATTAATGCTTTAGTGGAAATTATAGCGTTAATTACGACTGAGGCTCAGTTAATATGGATAAAGAAGTTTCCTCAAAAACTTTAGTGGGAGATTGTAATATCAAGGAAAGGGATGTTGTTTTGCAGCATCAACCAAATTAATATGTCAGAACTATATTGTTTACTGTTGAAAAAAAAAAAAAAAAAAATGAAAATGAAAGAAAAGGAAAAAATTTTATAAATTATATTTAAAGTGAACGAAAATGATTTTAATAGTTAAATATGGGCTGAAATAGCTCAGTTACTGAATAACAGTAATTGAAAGATTAGCTTATTCCACTTTGTTTGAATATAATATCCTGAAAAAACGGCACATCCGAAAAAAAAAACAACCACTCAAATAGCACTTCAATTAAACAAATAATTTATTATGCTACAGAAAATTTACTTCACTTCCTGTTTTTATCGTTTTCTTCGTGTGTAGCATACCTGTCAGTCGAATTATGAAATAATTCTTATGTGAATTTCATGAGATCAACTTTTTTTAGCAGAAAAGATACTTCTAATCTGTGATTTTTTTTTTAAGAAATTTGAAATTCGAAAGAATTCTTAGATTATCACTTGTGTTTTCATCCAATGTATTGACACTTTTTTGAAAACATCAATTTCAGGAATATAAACTGAACAGAGAGTGAATGAAAGGAAGAAGAAATACACTTCATGCAATGAGCAAAGTTAGAAACCAATTTAAACACATAAATTTTTGATTTCCTTTCGAAACTGATGATTGCTTCTGTTTTTTTATTTATTTTTTCTCATTATCGGTTCCATTAAGTTTGTTTTTTTTTTTT
>RCAB01000432.1:0-53407 GCA_003640385.1 Setaria digitata | reverse complement strand
CCGATATCAGATCCTTCATATTACTATCTGCTTCTGTGAATTCCATTTCATCCATTCCTTCTCCAGTGTACCAGTGCAAAAAAGCTCTGCGTCGAAACATTGCTACAATAAAATCGTGCATTGTTTAATGAATTTCAAGATGTTCCTGTCAAGTTTGAAATAATTTCATGAATTTCATTAAGTAAATTAGCAACTTTTCATGGATAAACAATTCAGTAGAGAGTAAGAGAAGATAACCTTCGAACTGTTCTGTAATTCTGATGAATATTTCTTGGATAGCTGTAGTATTTCCAAGGAAGGTAGCGCTAATTTTAATCCCTCGTGGAGGTATGTCACAAACAGCTGTTTTAATGTTATTTGGAATCCACTCAACAAAGTAAGAAGAGTTCTTGTTTTGCACATTTAAAATTTGTGTCTCCAACTCCTAAAATGCAATATCAGCAATATTTGATGATGATTCACACAACTTTTTATTTTTTTTCAGTAAATTATTTTGCTCACATGCATCGAAAGTCGTCCACGAAACATTGCAGCAACAGTTAAATAACGGCCATGTCGTGGATCACATGCGGTCATCATGTTGCGCGCATCGAATAACTATAATAGGATTCTTTTGAAACTGTGAAGTTTATATTAAGTCATTAGCTACTTCATTTCTTTAGATCATGCACTAATAACTAGACAATTATAATTTGCTCAAATACTTTTAACATGACCTGCTGGATGAGCTCATTAATTTTGAGTGACCTATATGCAGCAGTATTGCGTGCTGTTAATGGAGCGAAACCGGGCATGAAAAAGTGAAGTCTTGGAAACGGAATCATATTAACAGCTAATTTACGCAGGTCAGCATTCAGTTGTCCAGGAAATCGCAAACATGTGGTTACTCCAGACATTGCCATCGATACTAAAAAAGAGAACATTATCAATACTCGTAGCAGCGTGCTTTGTTTGATTTTCTCTTCTTTTTCCTGAATGTTTGCCGACAAAAACTAACCTAGATGATTGAGATCACCATAAGTTGGACCAGCAAGTTTCAGCGTACGTAAGCAAATATCGTAAAGGGCTTCATTATCGATACAAAATGTTTCATCAGTATTTTCAACTAGCTGATGCACGGATAGTGTTGCATTGTATGGCTCGATGATAACATCGGACACCTGCCATCCAAGTTTATGCATAATTCTTAGATTTAGTCATTATGGGAATTATAAATCCAAAGTTTAATAACATCTATATGTGAACCCAAATCCAATTATTTTGATAAACTGCGAACTCCGAAAAAAAAAAACGCTTTTTGATAAGCAATCTATCCTAGCATTTTAATCACTATTTTCAAATGATAACTGATGCTGGCATTCGAATGATGTTGTAACTTACTTTGGGCGACGGGAAAATGGAAAATGATGACATGATACGGTCTGGATACTCTTCACGGATTTTGGCGATCAGAAGTGTTCCCATTCCGGAACCCGTACCACCTCCCAAAGAATGGGTCAGTTGAAAACCCTGCAAGACAGCAGCTAAGCTTCAGAAGGATCAGAAAAGCAATTGCTGTTTTAGATCTTCTGAGAAAATTTCTGCTATAACAAGAATTAAGAATTAATCTCGTCGAATATGATACAATAATTTGAAGGAAAATCAGTAGTGACTACTAATATACCTGTAAACAATCAGATCCTTCAGCTTCTTTTCGGAGAACATCTAACACTTCATCAACAAGTTCTGCTCCTTCGGTGTAATGGCCCTTAGCCCAATTGTTTCCAGCACCACTTTGTCCGAATACGAAATTATCCGGCCGGAAAAGCTTTCCATAGGTCGAAAAACGTACCGAATCCATGGTTCCCGGTTCTAAGTCTACCAATACCGCACGAGGTACATATTTTTTCCCTGAAATTTAATTTCTAGTTTTTTAAAATATTCACCACAGGCCATGATGATAATTATAAATTGATTCGATTTTTTTCTCCAGATGACGTAAAATGAACTGATAAGTACATGAGATAATAATTTTATTCTGCCGCATATCACGGATAGTTTTTTCCTTATATTTATTACTACAGAAAAAGTCAAAATTAATAATACTGTTGTATTAAATTTAAAATTAAGACTAATTCCGTTTTACTTTAAATTATTCTTTTGTTAAAAATGATAGGAACCTAAAAATCGAAGTTCCAAGTGGAAAAGCACAAACTCTGCGCTTCATCAAAGTATACATTGATTCGTTCTAATTGCAACTCTGAGTCGCCTTTATAAGTGCCATCAGGTTCGATTCCATGTTCATCCGAAATTACTTCCCAAAACTATGAATTTAAAAAAATTATTTCAGATTTAATTTGCTAATTAAGGAAAAATTGTTACTGATTCAATTTGCTAATTGAAGAACATTTTAATCAAACCTTAGTTCCAATTTGATTGCCACACTGACCAGCTTGAATGTGAATAATTTCTCTCATATCCTATGTAACCTAAAAAAAAAGTCCTCAGAATAGCTGAAAGATTTATCTTGCACTGTTTGCGTAGCATAATGGTACAGGGAACAGAAATTTTAGTTTTGAAACTTTTTTTTTTCTTCTTTCTTTCCGAATTTATCATATCAAAATGATTGCTATCAAACTGAAGTAAAGCAGTGCTTGCTAAAGATTTCAAATATTAGAGCGTATAAAGAATTAGAAAAAGAAAAAAGAGAATATAAAAACTAATAATTTATCGATATAAATGTAAACGGATCTTGAAAGACAAAATGCTGTTATTAAAGGGTGGAAAAAATATCAGGACGATGTGGTTGCCATGAAGACGTTTATTGAGAAAGGATATGAGAGGAGTTAGCTATTCTCAACTAGTAAGGAAAAAAAAAAAGGAAAAAACTGAAGATTACTTTTAACTTTTATCACATATATCCATTCCAGCTTCCACAACATACTCCGTAAAATCTATATGTTTTACCTTACTTGTTTTACTTTTTAATTTCGATGTGTAATTTGCAATGAAGCAATAATTATTGCGTGCTTATTTCAAACCCAAAAGACAATTCTTGCCCGATAGGCAGTCTCATTCAATCGAGAAAAGCATTACCTTCAATAAACGCAGCTTTCTACTGATATTCACCAAATTTTAAATTTTCATTTTGTTACATACTATTTTAGCTTATCTAAAACACTAGTATTTAATTTGTCAAATCAAAAAAAAAAAAAAAAAGTGTATTTGCAAATTTAGGTACTGAAATCTACAAGTTAATATGGTTTATTATTTTTTTCATATCTTGGTACTAATTAGAGGGCCAGAAAAAAAGAATGATGATGACAAAATATGAATGCAACTAAATATCAAAAGTATTATAAATGATGAAATCATTCCTCTATAGAAAAATTTACAGCAATAAAAAAAAAAGAATTTAAAAGAGAAAGCAATAAAGTTGGGCATTCTAAATCATACTTTAGTCATTACTTCTAAAAAGATAAAATAAATCATGCTATAATAAGAATTTTGCTGTAAAGTGCAATACTTCAGACAGTGAGCTTTACAGTCGTTTTAATTTTTTGGAACATATCAAGCAAAAAAGGAAAAAAAAAATTAAAATTTAATGATATTTTGAAGAGTTTGTCAAATGACTTTTTACGAATTACTTTTTTTTTTTTTGAATTAATGACGAAACATGAATCTTTTCCTACTGCTTCACCATAAATAGTACTCCATGTACTGAAAATTCAAGAAATGAATGAAAATGAACTATAATTTCTTTCTCAATTAGTAATAATTCAAAACTATTAAATGGAAAAAGTGGTGCTCGAAGGCGTATTACTTTTTATTGACATAGCATATATATTTTTATTACTGAGAAATGAGAAAAGCTTCATTTTATGTTGAAGGTTAACTGGACTAATAATTTAATTAATTTGCAAGAACTGGAAGAAGCGATACTCTTGCTTAAGTTCCACTGTCAAGGAAAAGAACAACAGATCAATCCTAACATAAACAAAACACATTTAAATTTGAAAATTTCAATCTTTGTTAAAAAATTTCCGCGAATTGCTGAATTTGTTAATTTAGAAACGATGAATAATTTATAATTGAAAAATAGAAGTCTTTATTGAAAAATACTTTTAAAACAAACGAAGGAAAAGCAAAAACAACTGGTTGACCTTTCACTGCCAACTCAAAATTTTTAATCAAGTCTTCAGCAAAATGAGATATAATTTTTTTTTTTTTTTTTGATATTTCAAGATGTTTATAAACATTTTCTCAAAAAACCTTTTCTTTCATTGACTGAATATGTTTTTTTTCTCATACCTGTTAAACCAAGTTATGCTTGTTTAAGTGAATTAAATTCAACAATCAATCTAGTACAGAGCTACTAGCATTTCAAATATTGATAAGAATGAAGATAAGCATCAAGAAATTAATAATAATTTAAATATATGTTGGAACTTGAATACTCCCTCTTATCTAATCTTCAGTGTGAAGCCAAAGTGTCTTGTTAAACTATTATTAAAATAATTGAGATAGCAATGAATAAAAACATAAGGAAGAATAAAACTGATACAAGCAACAAAATTTTTAAATTAGAAATATGTTAAAAAAATTAACAATCTAATAAAAAATTTTTTTAAATTAACAAGATGATATAAGAGTTGAACTTTCTCGATTTCATATGAATTATTTCTTGCAAGTGTCTCTCGTGGCAATAATTCAAAAATTACACCTTAGAAAAGAAATTAATAATGTCAGTTACAAACAAATTACACCAATGAATGATTTAAATTCTGTGATTATAAAATTTAAGCAGAAAAAGCAAACGAGCGTAAGCTTGTCGTAAAATTAAGTTAAATTTTATAATTGTAAATTTATAACGAATTAAAAAGAAGAAATTAGAAGCACTCGTTTTTAATTGATGCAACACTTAAATTAGCACCTTTGATATAAGTGAGCACATGGTCTTCGGGAATTCTACCTGACAATATCTTCATACGTCTACTTTATTTCTGCTTTTTTATCACATAAATGTTATTGAATGAATATTAAAAGAAATAACCATGACTAAGATTGTGAACATAATAGTTTATTATCCACTGTTAATTTTATATTCGATGATCATGATTTAGTGAGATACGAAGAAACACTACACAGAGTAAAACCTCATTTTTTGTTATTGGTCTTGTTTCATAGAAGGTTGCTACGAGGAAAAATTTGAACCTTTTAATTTATTATACTTCATTGTTATTTGTTTTACTTTCAAGCAAATCAAAGATCAAGATATAAAATAATGAAAAGTAGGATAACCAGAATAATTACCTGCTTTATATCCTCAATGAATTGCTTAATGTATGAATAATTACAAAACGCCAAAAATATCCGAGTAATAGCAAGCATCTGCAAAAGTGGCAAAATTTTTTAATATTCAGGAAAGAGCAAATAACAGAGAGAATAGTGGTAGCAGATGAGGATAAATATATGATAGAGTAAAAATTTACACTCCAAATTCACTTCTAGTCAATTATACTAATGACTGCATATTTTACGCCACAAATACAGCACTATTCTTTAAAATAGCTAATTCTTTAGGCTTTATTTCTGTTTCTTCATTTTAGAAACAGTCAACAATTATTTTTAAGAAAGTTAAAAAAAAAAAAAAGAAAATGGAATTTAATAGGATAAAAAAAGACGGTGCAGTATGATGTTTTTTAGGTAATAATCCACAAAAAGTGCCCTCTTTTCACCAAGGATAGATTTGAAATAGATGAACCAATTATTTCAAAATACCATGAGATTGTGTTAACATATTTTAATGTATACACTGTGATAGCAATCATTTCCTTTAGGAGAAGGGATCGAGGTGGAGTAGAATCAGTATATTATGAAAATTCTTCACTTTTATGCCATATTTTTCTTAAAGTAAAAGAATTTTAATTCATTTTCGAATTAATCAGTGAATATAATCAAGTTTGCACGAGTGAAATTTTTTATTAAACAGGATGAGATTTGAATGTTAACTTTTCTCGTACAAATCATTACAGGGTAAGCACTAAGTAAGCTGTGAATAAAAATTTTATCATTAAATCCTCTTAACTACTTCTCAGTAGTTAGTTCAAAATTTTTTATCTCCATCGAAACTTTGCAATAAGTAGTATTGTTCATTTATGAACTGTAGTAGACAAAAATAAAAATATTACCAGCATTTTTTCTTTTTTACTTTCATCGTCAAACCAAAAAAGACCTTACAACTTCTCTGCAACTTTTCAGCAGAAAATTATTTTTCTTTTGACATACTTTAGTTCTTAATTTAAGGCCATCACGACACTTATAGCCTCTAAGCTGTGGCATATTTATTATATGAATGGTAATTATTTCAATTAAACACAATGAACAAATATGCAAGTATTTCGAGATCGATGAAGTCCCTTTTTTTGAAATGCTTATAATTCACAGTTAAAGGGTGAATTTATTAAGGTCTGCTTGTAAGAGCAGCTGCTGATTGATTTTCGATGCTATAATTTTTCCAATAATTAGTAATTAATTTAGAATTACTCATGACTCATTCGAGAAACAGGAATCTATGTCAAAATATGAAATTGTGAAGGAAAAATTCACTGAAACAAAGAATAATTGACGTGAACTAGAGAGAGTTGCTACTAAAGCATTTATTATGTGCGTATGTATCGCTTCCTGACTCAGAATGGACCAGATCCGATGATAAACTATCAACAGTTTTTGCTTCAAAAACTCCAACTGATATTGATTTTCAGTTGCTCTTGTATCATATATAATAATTCTCTGCTAAATCAGTTTAAAAAAAAATTAATAACTGAGTGAAATATCTTACTACTGTCAAACATAGCCGCTTCTGCATTGAAAGTATTAGAGCAGTCAGCTTCTGAAGGAGCACTTCCAGCTATTTTTCCATACAACCAAATATTTAGTTAAATCTTAAACCTAAATGAGGAGGACAGTGAAAGTTACATATCTTCTCTCTGCTGAATCTTAGAGAAGAAAAAAGAATCGCAAATAAAACAACAATAATTGTATATATAGCACTTACCTAACAAAAATGGAAATAATGAGCACTTCGAGCAAAATAATCCATCATTGATTTCTGTACTCAATAAAGTAACTAGACTGAGAATAAGACTCTTCTGAAACCAGTAATTAGCCTAAAAATGGAATAAAGCTTATTCATAATCAAAATGGTGGTGTCATTGTTGTCGATGAAAATTACTTTTCACCATGCAATTATCTCGTATAATACGTTAAACTAATTGAACAGCCAATCCATTATCTTAAATGCTAAATTTAAGTGTATTTGTTTAATTAATTTCACTAGCGCTTTAGAATCCTGTCAGCATGTAGAAGTTTATTGTTTTCACCACATTAAAATAACTTTCATAGCTTCTAACTACTGTAACTTTAAAACGAATAACAATCTGATGATGTATGACGTACTTATTGTTTTAATCTGATAAAACACGATGTAATTAGAGGTACTGTGTATACCTTCCACTGTTAATTCAACATTTTGTACCATTTCTATCATGACCAAATGTGTGTAAAATGTTTTACTTCAAGCAGTTATTCATAGGTGAAGGTGAAATTTCAGGAAGAAGGATAAGAAGGGTGTGATTAAGAAATGATTAGCTTATCCAGAGAATGACTTAAACACTGCACCCGTCACCACTTCAAAAACTTAACACACACATTAGGGTCATGGGTCATTAAATTACCACGCCTGGTATTTCTTCTATCGAAAGCCCTGCTAAAATATGATCTTAAGATAGCATAATAATTTTGGAGATACAGTGATTGTTTAGAAATACGAAACAACATGTTACAGATATCTTAAAGAATTTTCTTTGATTACGAAAATGTTAGTGGTGTGGTAGTAAGACTGATAAGATTTGCAGAATGAGCATTGAAAGAGAGGAGGAAAAGAGAATGAGTGATTGGTTAAAATAGCGTTAGTAGTGGTTGCGAGGAGGCCATAGAGTAATAAATAGTGAAATGTTTTATAGTTGTTAATAGTTCGAGAGTTCATTTGAGTGAAGTGAATCTCACGAAACTTTCAGAGTCTTCTTTTCCATACAGTTCATACCTGTGGAGTAATTATTTTAAGTTGGCAAAGTTTGGAAACATGAAATTTAAATTATTAGAAATGAGTATAATTCACGCTTTTCTCTTCATTCATAGTTGTCACGAGCTGTCTCCCACATGTTATTATCGGTAAAATATTTGTGATACATTTTTGATGCAGCTACCAAATTTGAAGAACTATACTGTTACGCTGTGAATGAATTGAATATCTTGATAGTAATGAGTTTAATTTCCAAAAAAAATTTGAATAACTGTATCATATAATTATACTAAATTTTCAGCTACCTTATGCTGAACATAGATAGCAAACTAATGATATTGGGCATATTTGTACATGCAGTGTTATTGTATTCGATATTTGATATATACTACTCGTCACCTTTAGTTACAGGCCTTCATCCACATTCCATCACTAATGGAAAAGGCCTGGCTGATCGTCTTGTCATATTCTCAGCTGGTATTTCGGTTTTAATTAAATATGTTAAAAATTTTTGAATAATAAAATTACAAAACTTGATCGATTTTGATTTCTTATATCTTACTTCTTCCGGCATTCTTTTCTCTAATCAAAGAAGCTGACAGTATTTGTACTATTTTGCTTAATGTATCTGATCCATTTAACATCACTAGGATTAATTTTGAAATTCCTCCCATTTCTAAAGGGTAAACCATCTTGTGGGTTCAAGTAAACCATCTTTTGTTGATTTTCAGATGGTTTACGGGCAGATACATTCTTCAATCATCCTGAAAAATCCCCATTTTTACACGAAATTATTAATTCAAACAAGGTAAATAAAATTAAATTTGACGAAACTGAAATCAGTTTACGAAAGCTACTGTTCATAAACCACTTTATATATCAGAAAAAAAAAAAGACATTGTAAACTCTTGTTTCGGAGGAGATAGAAAAGGTTACGGTCTTTGGAATGTAGAATTCATCCATGGTTTGGTCATTTTTAGGGTTGCTGGGGTGTTAGTATAAGTCATGTGCCGACCGAATCACGTCCTGGACATGTGGCAATGCTAGCTGGATTTTTTGAAGATGTCAGTGCCGTTGCTCGTGGTTGGAAGCATAATCCAGTTCCATTTGACAGCATCATCAATAGGTAAAGTTTAGAACATAAAACGATTGTCAACTTCACATGTAGAAGTTTTTTTTTTTTTTATTGTAGTTTTGATTTCTTCATCAAACATTTTAGCCGTTTAGTTGTGAAGAACATTTTTGTAATATAAAATATGGTGTAGATTTCTAGAACTATGTCGTGTGGACTGTACATTACAAGATTTTAGAAATTCCAGTACTCCACTACAGGTCACGAGAGGCATTTGCTTTTGGTAGTCCGGATATTGTTCTAATGTTCACCAGTGATATAACTCACGCCACTGCAATGGTTTATTCCCCGAACTGGGAGGATTTTCAACAGAACGATGCTGCACAACTCGATCGGTGGGTATTCAAAGAAGTAGAGGTGAGGTTACTGCAATGTACACTTCAAAAAAAAAAAAGAAAAGACCTTTTATTAAGGAACTTTTGCATGCTGTGAGAGTTCTTTTTGAGATATAATTGAATAATTAAAAATTTTAATTTAGGAACTTTTCAATAATACAGATATAATCACTACGAAACGCTTGTCCTCAGATCGGCTCATATTGTTCCTGCATTTATTAGGATTGGATACAAATGGACATGGTTATAAACCACACTCAGATAAGTACATTGATAATATTGCAGTTGTTGATGCAGGGATTGCAAGGGTGGTACAGTTATTGGATGGTTTCTTTGGAGATAACAGGTTTGTTTCTAGAATATATATATATATATATATAAACGATATACCAAGAAATAAATCTTCTGTTATATATATAAGGTTTATTTTCAAAAAACGCATTTTAGCTTCTGTTTAAAACTACTATCTGGAAAACTATATTAAAGTTGTTACAAATAATGATTTTTTTTTCGTCTTTTTTTCATCACTTTAAAATTTTTCAAATTGATTTTGAATGAGCTGTGCTATACTTGCTTCAAATAAGACTCATCTTTTTCTTTGATTAGGAATAATCATTTTGATAATTTTAGAACAGCATACATGTTCACCTCAGATCACGGAATGACCGATTGGGGTTCACACGGTGCTGGTACAGAAGACGAACTGACCACACCTTTGCTGATTTGGGGTCGTGGTGTACGTAGTAGAGCTATGAAGAATGAAATTAGTCAAGTATGTCGTTTTTCGACTTTTGTTTTTATTTTACTGTTCCGTGGTTTAAGTACTGACTGTTTCTGTTGTATGAATTTTTGAAGATCGATCTCTCTCCTCTAATGTCCGCTTTACTTGGTTGCCCAATTCCAATGAACAGTTTTGGGACTGTGCCTCTGGATTTGTTGGACGCTACTCCAAGATACAAATTTCAAGCGGCATACGCCAATTTTAAGCAGGTTCATTACTACTGCCGTTTTGTTTTAATATTTTGAATTAACACATTTGAGACTAAGCAATCAACAGTAATTTTTGATACCTTTGCATCATTTTGTCTTATAACTGTGCCTTATTTTCATTTTTGGTCCACGGTCAGCAGAATTCAAAACTCTAAGCAAATAACCCGAGAAAATTTTTTTCCCATATAAACATTCTTATCACTTATACCAGATGCTGGAACAGTTTGTTCTGAAGAAGAATGAAAAAAAAGCTCATTCACCGCCTTTCATGTTTCGTGATTTTGACCAATTTCATCCAAAAATATTGTCCACCATTGAAAATGAAATTAAAAGACTTGTGACACAAAATAGGTCAGTTTTACTTAAAGTCCTTGAAAGTTAATTGGTTATTATAACTTATCATTTAAAATAAAGTAATTCACCAATGCTGTACTTGCAGTTTTAATGAACGGTTTGATGAGTTGCATTTTAAACCTTCTTGAGGAGTCTGATGCGTGTCGACTTCTACGTTGAGTCATTTACTGTCCGGAGGTTTTCCATGTTTGATTTTCAATGCTAATCAAAGTGCTGAATAATTCTTTAGATTTGAGGCAGCTATAGCAGTGTGCATGCAGTGGATTCCGGTTCTTCGAAATGGTTTAATGTATTTTCATCGTTATGATCGAACGTTACTGGGAATTGCTGTCGCTTGTACCTTCATGATATGGATGCTCTGTGTTTATTTTATCGCATTAAGGTAAACTTTATTATAAATTGAGAATAGGAATTCTCCGAAATTGAAAAGAACATAAATATATGATAATTTTGTTAAGCAGCTGTAATTAAGAGAGTGTAGAAATAAAATGCAATTTTGCGCTTAGTGGTTTCGTAAGGTTTTGTCACTTGCTGATGTTTCTAGAACTTCTACGCAGCTGAAGGATAACAGCGTATTGCATCTAGGCGCAGGAGAGTTATTTGTTGTTGGCGGAGTGTTTGTCTTATTATTGTTGTGCGGACTACAATTTACACATGCCGTGTATTTGACACTTCCTGTGTATCTATCATGCATTTGCTACAATGCAAACAGCGATTCGCTTTGTTACAGCATAGAAAACATAACCATATTATGGTATTCAATCCGGTATTCAGGAAAGGAAAGAAAATGGCTTTTGTTTTGTATCTACTGGTCGTTATTAGCCATTTCAGCTGGTGCGTTTTGCAGTGCAAAGAAAGTATTTGATTTTTTCTTTGAAACAACTGAGCTACATATAAATATAAAGCTGCATATACTTCGGATATATATGCTAAAATTTTGAGTCAGCTATTTTTTAAAATTCATGATAAAATTTCAAATAGGTGGTTTTTTTAATTCATGGAACTATGGATAAACATAAATGATATTACTGCCGGTAGAATCAAATCCTCAGCATCTAACCTTGGTTTATTTTTTCAAAAATATTAAGAGTATTTGTTTCAGCTGTAATCCTGTCAATAATTGTTTCCTCTTTCATTTATCGTCCAGTCCTTTCCGTAGAGTTTGTGGTTCTAGGTCTCATTCCATTATTAAGGCGTGGAGAAAATCAAGACGTAGTTAAATGGTATGTATTTGAAATAGATGTGATTTACTCTGTTAGCAAATGCGCATAGTTTCCAATTTCAATAGATTTAATGCTGGAACATTTAATATTTTGTAAATTTTAATATAATTTCCCATTATTTTGCGTGAACAAAAGGAATAATATTACTTTATGCGAAGTGATTGTCAAAAATGATGATTTTTGTTGACCGCCTATCATTCTGAAATAATTTTTGGAAAAGTGTTTTAATTCATATATTTTTTGACTCTTCCTGTACAGGAAACGGATGTGGTTGGTATGCTGTTTCGCTATTGCTATCTATCCTCAGTTACCAGTGGTTGGACAAACACCGCTTCCTACAGTTTGTGCCTTATCATCTTTCCTCACCTCATTATTGATTTCGTGGATTTCTGCGTTTGTAGTGCAGGAATCAACGAAAGTACTGTTCAGGTGCTATTCAGCTTTGCATTTTTTTGCTGCAGTCATCGTAATTCTTGTGGATGTTTTCAGGGACTATAAGGTTAGGTTTTCTTGATTCGAATGACAATGTTTTTAAGAATAAATTTTCTCCTAAGATTTCTTCTCAATAGTTATAAATGGTTTTGTAGTTCAAAAATTCGGTTTTAGTTGCTATTAATGTTTTTACGCTCAATTTGTTGGCTTTCAATACCTGTAACAGCAGTTCTACCATTGGTGTCATCTCAGTCAGTTATCATTCGCCTGATCTGTTGGTTCTCATCACTTATGTTACCATATGCTCTCTTGAGCTTGTCATACGAATCTTCATTTATGTTGCTTCTATTTATCCTTCTTTCCACATATTTACGACTGGAATTTGGACACATGAGCGATGATGAATTTCTAGCTATGTCATTGCCTGAGAGAGATTTTGAAGCAAGACATTTAACTGTAACAGGTTAATTCTTTCGAGTTTCATTTCAACTTGGTTTTGCAAACTAAATGCTTTGAAGTTTTACTTAACTACGCCCTACTTATTTTGCGATTTCATAAACATTTCAGGCATTAACGAAACTGTTTTTAACGATTGGCTGCAAGGCTTAATCTTGGTTATTCTTATAGAAGCAGCTTTCTTTGGAACGGGCAATATTGCTTCCTTAAATAGTTTTAACCCGTCATTTTTACGCTGCTTTATATCGGTTTTCTCACCATTTACTATGTCAGCTATATTAATTTTCAAAATATCGTTGCCAATTTTGGCCGTTGCTTTCACATATGCCGCCATTGTTCGACTGAAAAAGATCTTAATCGCGAAATTATCTATGATATTGCTAATCATTTCCGACGCAATGGCACTGGTAATTCTTCATTCCATCCATTGCCTAGAATGTAATTAAGGTTGCGGATGTTGCTGTGCAATAGGAAATCTTTCGTAGTGCGACAGAAATGAGAAATGGAGGGTGAGGAAGCATTCAGTGAGGGTAGTAGAATTAGTTTAGGGAAAAAAAAAAAAAAAAAATGGCTGGCAACATCTTGCTCATTCCCAATAACAACTGAAGACCAGCAATGCCGAGATTACTCTACTCACAGTATCCTCTAAATCTATATCGACTTGTAAGTGTGGTTCTATTTGATGGTGTATTTGATCAAGCCAGATGATATTGATTTCAGGTCTTCTTTTTTCGATTAGTGGATGAAGGAAGTTGGGTGGATATTGGTACGAGCATAAGTCATTATTCAGTATGCATGTTATTAACTCTTGTAGTGTATCTTTTGTTGAATTTCACTGAATATTTGCTTCCTCTTTCGTTAAGTAAAGTTGTGTACGGTAAAGAGACAATATTGGAACGGATACGTCTCTGTTTTTTGACTTCGAAAAGGGAGAAAGATATCGTTTAACTGCTTCTTAGGACGGTAAGGTTTTTGAAAAAATTATGGTTCGAGGATATGGAAGTTTCGGATGATTTAGGGTTTCGTAATCCACTGTAAGGTGCACATAAACTGTTGGAAATGTTAGACAAGAATTCACCCGAGCTACAGTAAGCAATGAAAAGGTTTGTACCTGAATTAGGAGAATCTCCTAACACGTTTTAATAAAGCTTAATTAAATGCAGAATTATGCGTAGATATACTAGTTCAAGCCACCAACAAATTTCTATTTAATTACGTTGCGGGTAAACTTTTCACTTTATACTGCTTGTTTCCCAGAAATATTGTAAATACATGTAAAATGTGTTACTTCATTTCGTACTAGTATATAGCCGTGGCATACCACATAATGAAATTTCGATATGAAAAGTGTGAGAAATCTGTATACACCGCGCATTTTTGATTTTCGACTTTTGTTACTCAAGTTAACTTATTAAGACTGCTACCATACTTTTTTCCTAGCCAGTCCTATAAAGCCAGCTGTCAAACTTTTCTGTTTAGTCAGTTGGTCCCGTCTTCAACGGTCTCAAAATGATACTACTGTTAGATAATAAAACATGAAATCTTGATCAATTACAAATTCGTTACATATAATTGTAACTGATAGTGTTAGAAGAGAATCCATAATGTAGTACCTGCAAAGCGCAGTGGCGAAACTAAATGCAATGTTTATACATACAGCAGTACTATAGGAATGCAAAGCCACTTCTCATCTTCAGGGCATCCTCAAAAAAAACTTGAAATACAGCTAAGGAAAAATTAACCTGAATAAAACAGGAATATAGCATCCGCTGTAGCAGTGCCACGGGAAATAGGATTTTATGACTAATATAAGATACCAGATTCTTAATACCCTCATCACGAACGACCATATAGCGATGTAAGGATTACAAGCGTAAATCGTGTCTTCCTAGGACGATATTCAGCCTTCGAACTGCAGGAAACAAGATGAATGTGACAGCCAAAGGCAGGAGTCACAACCTTTGTCGATCACAAAATACACGAATTATAGCACCGTATCCCCCACGGGCTAATACCTGAAACGATTCTAAACTGGCACCAATCCGAAGCATTAAACTAACAACATGAAATTTCAATTGTTTGTCTCATTCGAAAAATTTTGCAAATCCCCAGCGTCATACAAATTTTCATTTATCTCTACCAGTATTTCCCACTCCGTCCGGTGATTAAAGGACGTGAGACTCTCACATTTCAAAGTCTTCTGAAATATATACTTTAAAATTTTGCTCGAGTATGTAAAAAAGGAGGACAAGACAGGTAGTAAATCAATAACATGAAACTGGGATATGTATAGACGAATATAAAAAGCCTCCAAAAATACAATAAAAAAGGAACAATAAAAACTAAATTTGACTTAATGAAAAAAGAAATTCAGTGGAAATTCCCTAAAGACATAGTAGTCATAGCATGTCCCTGATACATAAAATAACTTGAAATCACCTGTGCATGCCACGATAAGAGATACTGGCAAGTTGCGTTGTCTGCCTGAGTGTCCATTGCTTTATAAATAAATTTCATCAAAAGATTTACTTCATCATCTGTTAAGCTTCTGACCATACCTTCGATATCCGCTGTCTTCACATTCATCAAAACTTTTGTTACGAGGGCAGTTGAACGATCTTTTATCATCTACAAGACGTAATTACTTGTGTTACCGTAATGATTCTATAATATCATACAACACATCTCGGAATTCAAAAGTAGGTCCCGAATCTAGAATTACTTTCAAATTTAAGAAACCATAATTCTGCGACAACGACTTTCTGCGGACTTCATATTCACCGTACTGAAACTTCAGCACTCACGGTACTTTATTTAACAGCTTTTTCAGTAGCTTTCTATAAAGATCAAAGATAACTGAATGAATTTTGCTTTTCAACCTTCCCCAGA
This sequence comes from Setaria digitata, assembly GCA_003640385.1. Taxonomy (NCBI): domain Eukaryota; kingdom Metazoa; phylum Nematoda; class Chromadorea; order Rhabditida; family Setariidae; genus Setaria; species Setaria digitata. Next base: position 37,534 of record RCAB01000432.1, on the reverse strand, counting down.
GGAGCGTTAGAAGTTTAGCGATGTTTGGAGTGTCCCTCAAGAGCTAACAGGTCCGAGCGAAACCACAGTGGTTAACATTGGGTCGGAAACATTATGTAGCCATTACCTACAAAACTCAATACATGGCAATAAAGCCGTAAATTCCAACTCAAAGATACCGAACAATCTGTTTCGCCCCTTTTCTACATCACTTTGGTATCTAAAACTGCGTTGAAAAAAAAACGTACTTGACAATGGATCAGAAACATTGCATTTTAATTTTAAACGAGGTAAAGTAAACCTGGTTTTTGCATTTCAACGGAGGGTTTGATAAGGACGCCTTCAGTGCTTCTTGTAGTTTGGCAGACTGCAATAACTGGTTAACAAGTCGTTCATCCGGTCCAATTCCGGGAGTTTCAGCATCCTCACAATCCACAAATTTCTCCGGATCAAAGGCGTCCACATCCAACTTCCGATAACTTGTATTTTCAAGATTTTTTGCCATTTACTGACCGCTTTCTGAAATAACTAAAACTGATAGAAATATGCTACAATTCTACAAAACAGCACGTGACAATAAGGCACTGAAGGACGGCATATATCGAAGCCTTCCGTTAATTACCGCATTTCAACATAGCGGATTGGTAAGGGAAGATGTAGCAGGCGCGAATGGAAATTTGCCAACAATTTCCCGTATCCAGTTTTCAGCCACAAATTACCAGTCTGCTTTCTTAACTCGTCTTGTCTGTCTCGCACATACTGGAAATACCATTTCGGAATGGACAGAATTTAACTGCTGATAGGTTCTTCTTAACTAGAGTGAAACCAATAGATGGACAGAATAGATTGTAGCACGAATGTTCTGAGTTCTGAAATTATTTGCGCTTGATGGAGTGATATGAGTAGTTAAGAAGTATATAAGTAGAAAAGATTGTTTAACTTTTCATTTTTTCGCTTCCTTTCGATCACAAATTGATCATCAATTTTCTGTTGTGACATGCGACATCAGTTTCATATCGCCTTGAGGATAGATTGGCAGCAGCAATATTTTAACTTATATCCCAACCTCTCATCTCATGTCATGCCAATATTTCGAGCCACCATTTTCATAATAGATTGGGATTTTCTTGAAGAGGAGGAAGCTGTACGTTGGAAAGAAGCTATACGTCGACAGGAAGCCATACATCGGAAGAAGTCACGTCGGGAAGGGGCTATATATCAGGAAGAAGCTGTGTGTTGAGAAAAAGAGAAAACGGGAAATGTTAATCTCTTTTCGCTAACAAATCAGGCATCATTTTATTATTTATTTATATAAACGCAGTGTTACTTTTGCTCATAGAATTGTTTGTTACTGCCTTTCATCATTTTTTTTTTCTGTATTTTATTGCCATCAAAAAGTTATTCATCCCATGGGGTGCGTAATAGATGCTACTTGCTCAAGGCCACTTATTGAATCATTTCGTTTTTTCCTTCTTATCATGCTATTGCCTTCTTCATTTTTTCACTGCATGAAAAATTTTTCTTTTACGCACATAAGTTATAGTTTGCTCTCTCTGTAGATTTGAGGCCTTCAGCAGAGCTTCGTATTTGGTAATCCTTATTTATTCCTCCTAAACGTTCTGATAATTCGTCTTTTGTTCTAATGCCTTTCTCATACTGAGTACTTTGCTAGCCATTCTTTATTATCTCCTGAATAACTACCTTTTTTTCCCTTAAACACTTTTGTTGAGAAACTTAACTTTTAAGAATTATATGAAAGATCGTTAAATTTAGTGTATCCCAGGGGGAGTATCTGGATAATAAAGGATAGACGAACATAATTTCTAGGTAAGAGAACAAATTATGCTGTTTAAGTATTTAAGGAAATTATAAATTCGAATAAGTTTTCAGAATTATATTTCTCTATTTATAATCTTGGGTGTTGAACGATGAGTGCAACTAAGCAAGAAAAGTCAGGTGATATGTCGTCAACGCTGAAATGGAAGAAAGTGGTAAATACGACGGGTCCTACACCCCGGTATGTTTGAATGGAGTTAAGGTCGTAATCATAGGTGACTGCATGAAGCGGACTGAAAAGAAATTGTAACGGTTCCTATCGCTCATAAAATCTAGACTTCTAATGGTTAACAGGAATTTTTCTTATAAAGAGGTCAAGACTAAGATTGAAAAGTTTAGGTCGATTGAAGATTAGTCCTAAAGCAGTTTAGTTTGTTACTAAATATCTTTGTTTAATTTTTTGAAAAATTAGACCGCGCCATGGACATCGAGCAGTTTCAATCAAAGATTTGATGATAGTTTTTGGTGGAGGCAATGAAGGTATTGTCGACGAGCTGCATGTTTATAATACAGGTTATCATTTTTAAGAAAAATTCTTTTTTCGGGAGAAAGATTCATAGTATTTGTAGAATGATTACACTATGAATAGATTCGTTGTCTGTGTAACTCACAACCCTTCCATTATCGTCGGCCATATCATCTTCAATAACATGTTTGGTGATTTTGTATTTTTTTTTTGAATACGTAAGCCATGTCAGTTTATTTTTCTTTTTCTACTTATAGCAACAAATCAGTGGTTCGTCCCGGCCGTCAAAGGTGAGGTGCCACCTGGCTGTGCAGCTTATGGAATTATTTGTGATGGTACTAGAATTTACCTCTTTGGTGGTATGGTGGAGTATGGAAGGTTTGTAAGATTTTCTACTAGGCAATTTTTCGGGGCAAAGTTTATGAGATCTTTACTGCAATGTAAGTATGGAAGCAAAACAACCAAACTTTTCCTTTAGTACCTTTTCGAGAGATGACTTACCAAATCTAGTTTTATTTTAGGTATTCCGCAGATCTTTACGAGCTTCAAGCCAGTAAATGGGAGTGGAAGCGTTTGCGACCGCGTCCTCCAAAAACTGGACAATCTGCTCCATGTGCTCGTTTGGGTCATTCTTTCACACTTGCTTCTAATCAGGTAGAGTTTATTCATTATACAAACTGGTAATTCACAATGTTGTATGTTTCAAAGAAACTTTTTTGCAGTTTTATTTATTTATTTATTTTTTTGGTTTTAGTTTTGCTACATATTCGGCGGTTTGGCGAACGCTAGTGAGGATCCAAAAAATAATGTTCCACGATACTTGAACGATTTGTATGTTTTGGACCTCAATAAAGCAAGCAATAATTTGCAGTGGGAATTTCCGGAAGTTAGTTCCAGTTTCCTACATTTGAATCAGATTGTTTTTATGCTCAAAATCTCTAATTATATAATTTAGAGATTTTAAGCTGGCGTTCCAACCGTTTATAGTATGGTTTAGGTAGTTCCCTGTTTTGAAATATCGATTAATTATCATGCTAAAGCCTAAAGTTTATACTCTAGACCAATAAACCTGTAAGACACTTTTTTTGAACGAAAGTTTTTCAGCACAGTTCATACTGACAAGGAAGCTTCTCTTCAGTGGCATCTGTCATTGCTCATTAACCTCTTCAAAATTATAGACCTATGGACCTTCTCCGCCTCCACGTGAGTCACATTCTGCGGTCATAGTGGAAAGTGATGGTGAAAATCGACGAATGATAATATTTGGTGGGATGAATGGTTGTCGTCTAGGTGATTTATGGATTTTAGATCTTGTTTCAATGACATGGACGAAACCGGAAGTTGGTGGTGTCCCTCCATTACCACGTTCGCTACATTCTGCTAATGTTATTGCAGAAAGGTACTTTTTCAACATTTTAAAATAAATATCTTCAACCTGAGTTGAACAAGCTATGTGAAAAATGGGGTCACTGTTGACTTATTTCTCCATCTTGATAACAAACTTGTTGTAAGACTTAAAAGTAATCGTGAGATAGAGAAAGAAAAAACTTATTCTGTAGATTTAGCTCAACTATGACTGATGGGATAACTCGATAGGAGCTGATGGTCATGTTCGGTTTCAAGATTAATTTTGCTAAATTTCATTACTATATTGGATGTTCAGAATGATAGTATTCGGCGGTTGGGTACCTCTGTTGACACCGGATATGAAACTGCAGCAAATTGAAAGAGAATGGAAGTGTACAAATACTCTTGCTTCGTTGAACTTACGGACGATGTGCTGGGAAGACCTTTCGTTAGAACTGCTTGAATGTAAGCGGCAGATGCCAAATATTAAAAAATCTTAAAGTTATATACCGTGCTAAAGTAATGGAAAAGTCTTTGCTTGTTACTTTGTCGATTTTCCTATGCAGCTGAAATGGTCTTTGATCGCTATCTTAGAAAATGGTAAATTTAGCCGCAGTACCCAGAGCTCGAGCGGGACACAGTGCAGTTGTTATTAATAAACGCTTGTACGTATGGTCCGGAAGAGATGGGTATCGCAAAGCTTGGAATAATCAGGTACTGTCTTTGCGGGTAGCTGAAATTTTTGCTTCCATGGAATTTTGTTTTAATTCCTTTTTCTAGCCCAGCATATCTGTTCTCAAAGGATTCGCTGCAGATTTTTGCAGACTTGTAGGAATTGGTCCTCTGTTTTTTCAAGATTAAGTGTGGATATCATTTTAGGTTTGCTGTAAAGATATGTGGTATTTGGAGACGGATAAACCGGACGCACCTGGGCGTGTACAGCTTATTCGTGCCACAGTGTCGGGGCTGGAAGTGTGCTGGAATGCTGTGCCTACGGCTGAAGCATATTTTTTGCAGTTACGCAAATTTGAAACGAAGTCTGATGATGGTTAGTTTTATTTTTAATTGGATAATCCCGCAACACAGTCCGAGTTTTCATTTGCTGAAGTTTTAATTCATTTCATTGAAGTTTCGAGTTATTGTCGCATAAACAGTTTGAGTTACTCGAGAGGTCCTTTTTCTTTATCTTTTTTTTTTTTTTTTTTTTTTTGCACACAGCATCCATTCGAGGATTTAGCTGCCTCGAAGAAACTCGAAAAGAGTGAAAGTGTGGTATAGATGATATTTGGTATTTCTGATTTGCGAGCACTCAATGGTTCTTTCACTAAAACTTTAATAAAGATGGAGCAAAAAAAGGAACAGATTTGAAGAGAGTTATAACGTCCAGCTTCCCATGCCAACGTAAACTTTTCAGTTATGAGAACAGCGGCAGGTCTTCGTGTGAGTGCAACACCAAAACCTTTGGCAGGCAAAGTGATAGCAATTCGAAGTACTGGAGCCAGTGGACCACAAGTAATGAAAGTAGTTAGGGGAGCACCACGCGGTACAGCTATTATGGCTCATGGTCCTCGTGGCCATATTCTTCGTGTTTTGCCTGCGCCGAGATTCACTACTGCAAATCAGGTGAGTTTATTATTTGTTTTTTGCAACTTCTGTTCCTTATTTATATATTTCCAATAAAGTTGGGAACGGTTGTCTTCTGCTACATCTTTTACATGCATATGACTCTTAGAGGAAAAAAAAAAGTTTGGACAAACAAAAAGTCTACAAACTATAAGCGAAATAGTACTTGATTTTCTTCTGAATTTTCTTGTAGTTGGTGCATGACTTTCATGGTTTCCCATCCTTTTTTTTTAATTTAATGATATTAATTTTCCTGTTTCTTTTTTTCAAGGTTTCTGAATGTTATCCTTCATCTTACTTTTTCTCATTATATCATAATTTGTTGATTTAACTAGCTTTCATCGTCCCTAGTTTGTTTATCTGCATTATTCTTTGTTGGTGCAATGTTTTATTTGCTTTATTTCGTACCGTTTAGTGGCTGTATCCGTTAAGTTATTTGAGCTCGTTTTATTATTCGTTGCTCTCTTGTTCGTTTCAGGGTACCGGAACTTTCGTTCACAAAAGTTACACAATTAGCTGAGTCACCATAGGCTTTAGTTCTCAGCAATATTTCGTCTTTTCCTAATTCTCATACATCTTTGCTTTGTAACACTTTAATCTATTATATCCGGGTTAATGTTTTCGAAGGACTGAAATAGCTTATTCTCTTTACACGATTTCTTAACCTTTTATCCACTAAATAGATGTTGCTTGCCAAGTAGAACGCTGTATTTAAATCGAAATTAATTGATGATGTCCACAGTGGTGGCTGCAGGATCTGGTCGGCTTTCCAATTACCGACTCTCCTGTTGGCAGGCGGCACTAGCTTTTTGAGTCGGTGAATGAGATAGCTGTCGATTTTGAAAATTATGCAATAGAGTGTCGCATTCTCGCATCTCAAATTTCAATTTTAGGCAACTATTGTAAAACATCCAGCTGCAAAAGCGATTCTGGTGACTAAGGCACCTGGCGCTGGTTGTACAGCACCACACAAACTCTTATTTCTACAGCAGGCGAATTGTCCCACTGTACCAGCCTCAAACGTTGATAGTGGAGATAGTTCACAGATGGCAGTTGTTGATTCTGTGACGTCACACGTTGTTCAACCAGGAAATAACAGTGCAGAATCTGCGACAATAACTGCGGAACATGCACCATCAATTTCCACGCAGGGAACAACATATACCACTCCGGTGATGCCAAACGTTGATGTTCGTAACACGTTTATCACTCCATTAAGAAGGTTGTAACGAAAATGACTTCATCTACTTCAGGTTCTCATCTAGCTCTCTGCACTGTAACTGTAGTCTTTCTAATTGGGATGACAATATTTTACTTCCTTCAGCCTTTTTTGTATTTATGTTTCTTTCAGGTTGGTTTGCCGCAAAATCTTCTGGATGAAACAGCTCCTGATGGTGAGAGCAGTGCTATTCAAAATAGTGATGCAAGTGAACAACATGTCAAACAGTCATCTGATTCTGCTGCTTATCGTTCTTTAGGACTGGTTACACAAGAAACTAAAAAAGCAAATGTGTCACCGGTGGGTGGAACTTATATGCAAGCGACTCATAAAGTATGAACTTTATATGATCAAAATGAATTTCAGCTGATTCTCATAAAAAAGTAACATTTATTTTGTTGTGATATCTTAAAGTAAATCTGCTATTTATTAAAACCTCGGCTTCGCTTCTGGTAAATTGAGAACTGGATCCTATTTTATATTTATTTTGGTAGAAGGATGGCATAATTTACCGAAACGTTTTGCAGAGTAACATTAGATTTTAAACTTAATTTATCACTGCATATCTGTATTTGTTTAGGTTCCGTGTACACATCCTGGGGAAACAGTTGCTTCAGCCAATGTAATCCGATCAAAAATAAATGTGATGGCAATAGCTGCTTCGCCTACTGATGTCCAAGTTGAAATACCTTCAGCTAATAGCGTTACTGAGGAGAAATGTCCCATGGAAAAAGATGTCAAGAAGGGAGATGAAAGTAAACCGGCAGCCAACGCTGACACCATTAGACTCGGTATGTTTTAAGATTTACTTTCCTTTTTTTTTTTCTTTTTTTTTTTTTAATTTCTTGTGTTTTAAGATTTGCTATACTTTCACAAGATTATCTTTTTGCGTTTCATGCAATGTTTGCCATAACTTGATTCCAAAACTGTTCAAAAAAATAATGTGACTGGTGTATTTTTTCATCATTCCCGTAGTGTAAAATTAATTTGTTAAAAAGTTATTTAAGATAAAATTGAAATTGCGGCAATGGTTGAAGAATGTAAAGAAGAGAAAACTAATAAGATGGATAACGACAATGTTGAAGGGAATGTTATGCCAGTTGTTAAAGAAATAAAAGTTGAGGATGTGGATAGAGATAAAACGAAAGGTGATATTCTTATCGAAAGAAGGGAACAAAGCGTCGACCTAGATTCATCACTTGATAGCGGGAAGCTTCAAATTCAGGAAGTTGATTCTGATTCAGACCATGCTGGAGAATCAGTCCTTCGACAATCAGCAGAAACATCTAACGGCGAGGAAGCCTCAGTTTGTCTGGAGAAATCGGAGTCTTCGACATCATTAGCAGCTGAAACTGTGAAACCAGTGGAGGTGCTTCAACCTCTGTCAACAGTGTCTGATGAAAAAACATCCGCTTCTGTTGCGGTTGCAGTGAACGCCGAAAACGCTGAAAGCGCATCAGTTGAAGAATCCCCAGCAACAGTTATCAAAAAATCTGCATCATCTATTACAGTACTCAAAGTTGAATCTACTGCTACGCAATTTAGTCGGTCTCAGCGCTCTACCTCTCCAGAGGCAACTTTCAGTTTCTTAATTTTCAACTGTAACATATATCTTTTACTTGCTATTACTGAATTCAGATTTGGAAGCCACACTTTTTTCGATGTAAATCAGTTCATTAATTAATTTTAGTTATTAATCTTTCCGTGACATTAACTTTTATTTAGCAGAAGCCAGAACCGGAATGGTACAACGTTGGAATCATCAAAGGGACAAGTCATCTCGTAACGCACTATTTTTTGCCATGTAATAATACTGGCATGGAAGATTCCGTAGGGGTACTTTTTATTCTTCTTGTATTATTATAACCTTACTTGCATCGCTAGTATTGATTGATAAGAAGTATTGGTTAATGAAGACGTACATCCATAATTTGAAGTTCCTAACTTCTTTTCATGTATTATCTGAATTGAGTTTCTTCACACTGAAATTCTTGAAGGCCAAATATTACGAATCACTAGAAAAAGCAAGACTTGCATTCAATTAAAATCTACCGATTTTATTTTCTATTATACATTTTATAATTCTCGAAATTTTCGTAGAATGAATGTGAGCTTGGAGTTCAGGCAAGTTATTTGAGAAAAGCTGAGCTTGAAGCTGGAACTGCTTACCATTTCCGTGTTGCTGGCATAAATGCTTGTGGTCGAGGCAATTGGTCGGAGGTAAACTGTTGTGTAAGATTTGTTATTGTCTGCATTTTCGATTATTTTTCTTAAAAGTGGAGCAGTTTGTTTTCATTGCTTCTTAACCTACTTCATAAATTTTCTTGCTCGGAACTTTTCGAGAGCAGTTGAATATGGCACTTTTTAGGTAACGGCTTTCAAAACCTGTCTTCCTGGTTATCCTGGTGCTCCTTCTAATATCAAAGTGACGAAGAGTCCGGAAGGAGCGCATTTAACTTGGGATCCACCTCAAAGCTCTATTGGTAAATTTTTCTTATCAATGCAGTCCCCTTTTCCGTGTTCAGTTTTGTCCGAAATTATCGAAATGACTTAAGCATCACTGCAAACACTTGGTGATATCGGCATATGAAAAATTTTCGTGCTCTGAGCTTATTTTCCTGCGGTCTAATCATTATTTTAAAAAGCTGCTCTTCAGCTGAACTTTGCTTGTTATTTTATTTATTTCTCAGGTAAAGTTACGGAATATAGTGTGTATCTGGCTGTTCGCAATACACATGGTCGTGATACTCAGCTTGCATTCGTTCGTGTTTATGTCGGTTCTGATCCATTTTGTATTGTTTCTTTAGCAAATTTACACGCAGCACATGTTGATAAGTCTTCCAAGCCCGCAATCATATTTCGAATTGCAGCGCGTAATGAGAAGGTAATAAACTTTTTTTCCAGTACGCGGTATGCTTATCCTTTCCATAGTTCACTTCTTTTGATTGTAATTGTATCAAGAATGTGTAAGGTTGTCTGGTATGAGTTTTTTTTCATTTTATCTTAATATGAAGTATATAGAAACTTTGATGCAGTTTTCAAAATTGGGTAGCTTACCTTTTAGGGTTATGGGCCAGCAACACAGGTGCGATGGTTGCAGGAGCGACCTTTTCGTCCAGTAACTGTTATTGGTACAAATGGCGGTGGCCATCGTCATCCACAGCAGCGACTACCGCTAACGCAAGCGACGCAGATTCCGTATAAAAGACTTCGAATTGGTTGAATTATGATTTTGCTAAAGTGCTGAAAGCACTGTTGTGAAATTATATTAATGTTTAGTCTTTTATATTCCCTAAACCGTTTAAAATTAGTGCTCGATTAACTCTATTATCCGTAATTCTCATGCAAGCTTTGGTTTTTTGCCACTGAGAAAATTAATTGATGGTTAGCATGGAAAATTGATAAGCGAGCCTGCATTACCGAATTTTTTGTAGATTGTGCATTATTTCCATGTACAAAAGAACCTTGCAATTTACAGTTTATAAGATTTTGTTGTCACCAGTCGTATAAATTTGCTCAGATGCCAACAGTGCAAAAAATCCCTTTTTATAAATTGTGAATGTGTTACGTAAAGCTTTTTGCAGATATTGTGAAAGATTGTTTTTTGACTTTGCTGAAGTGATTATTGTGTTTATGGAAACTTTTGTATTGCAGTCGTTTTTTATTTAACTATTTTCAGGTATTTTTATTGTTGGCTACATTTCTTTTACTTCATTTTATTATTCCAGACTCTTATATAATATTCAATCTTTTTTAGACCTTGGCTTTGTTACTGATATTGGTTTGAACTGTTTTATCAATTGTATCGAAGTTATTGTAGTGATTTTTAAGTTATGATTGTTAATAGCAAGTAAGATTGGATAATATGAATTTGAAGCCGTTTTTCTGTTGGCAGTTTTTTTTTTTTTTTTTTTTTTGTTTGGGATGACTTTTGATTGAACTAATAAACAAACGAAGTATTTGTACCACTTGTATAATTAATCCCACATTTATATTCCAAATTTCTTAATAGACTTTTATTAGCTACTCTCCTGAAATGAAATAGTTTCGGAAATGTTCTTGACCGTGTACATTTAGCGATCTTTTACATGAACAGCAGTTTGGCTCTCGTATGGTTTGTATTTGGCCTCCCTTACTGGAAGAGAAATGACACTACATTTTCTCTCACCTATAAGTTGTTGGATTGCACTGTGTCTTTGACATAGAATGTATTAGGTTACGATACGGTATTTGAAACCATGTGTCATTTTAATGGAGGAAATATTCAAAAGCATGGTCAGAAATAAGGAATTTGGCTATCAAAAGGAAAGCAAACTTCTGATGTGGGGAAATGATGAAATTGAAAAGTATGGAAACAGTAAAAAGTGAAGTGGAAATAATAAGGACGGGAAAAAAAACAAGGGGACGTATTCAATAGGATGATAAGATGTATGGAGATGGTTCTGAGGATCGAAGAAGCCCAGCTTGGCTGTATTGATCGAGAAGGATATATGGAATGAAATGAAATAGGCGGACTAGCAATTGATTCGGCTGATAGTAGTGGCTTTGTTAGATGGAAGCTAGGTGGATGGGGTAGATTGAAGGATGGATTGGCAAAGCTAGCAGGCGGAGACTGATAATGTGTAAGCTTGCTTAGCTTTCTTTTGCTCTTGGAATGAGCAGCCACAAGGACGTACTATTAACTTACGGCACTTAGCAGCCGAGCAGTATTGATATTTACAAGTTTATATTTATTTAAATATATAAAACTTTGTTTAAGTTGGTGTTCTTCTGTCCTCTACAGTGTTACTTCATTGGTAGTTAATTAATTAGAAGAGAAATTATCAAGGATGAGTGATGTATACCATCCGGGTTCCGGTGGATCGAAAGGATTTCCGCCGGCACCTTATGGTTATCCGATGCATTGCAATATGTCCCGTGCCTTTCAAGAAATGACCGATGATGAACGAAAGTGCCTCGAAGAGCGAAAATACTGGTGCTTTCTGCTTTCAAGGTTTCTTTTTTTTTTCGATAACTTATTGTAATTTAACTTTTTTTGCAATTTTTCAATTCACTTTACGTTAACATAATTTATAACTTTTGATTGTTTCTTGTTTCATTTTTATTGTTCCAACGAATTAAAAATTTCAGCAATTTCTTATATCGACATGAACATGTTATTTTATATTGCTGGCCGTATTATAACTTGGAATTTGATAGTTTTGATGAATGAGATAATAATAATAATAGTAATAATGATCAAAGGCAAGTAGCGGAAGAAAGAAGAAAAGATATGAACATAGAAAGAATGACTGGATTGCTAATTACTTGTAATCTGATTCATAATATTTAATTTTGCACAATAATGCGAAAAGTGGTGCGCTCGAATGGATGCCGTAATTGAAGTTTTAAACAAATTGAACACTATTTTAATTTCAAATTTCCTTAAGAAGAATTTCAATAAACTATCAGTTCAAAATTTTCAAAGTGATTCTTTTACTTTTTTGACTATTTTCCTTTTTTTTGTATAGAATTTGATATGAAATTCAAATTTTATGGATAATTAAAAGAAGGAAAAAAAATGATGACCTTCAGAGTGATCTTCATTAAAGATAATAATTTTAGCTATAATGTAACAATTACAAACACTTTTATGACTCTTAATTGAATGATTACTGGATAACCGAAACTCGGCAAGAACATACTGTTTGGAATAATGATATTTCATTCCCAACTGACCACTTTTCGAGATAATTTCTTTTTTGCGAATAACATCCTTCAGTTCCCTTCTTTTTTTTTTTTTTCATTTCATTAATTTAACACCTCTTTAATCAAAACTTACTTTACTTCCACTTGGCCATAAATTTCCATCATTACTGATCACAAATAATATACAACACTACCTGGGTGTGAACTTTCCAACTATTCACTGAAGTGTTCATTCACAGTGAGGCAAATATTGTCATCGTGAACTGATCATTTTTCAGCAAACAATAGTTGAAAAATATGGATACTGTATCTCAAAGGTTAAGTCGATATCTCTTTTTTCTTTTTTTAAAAACTAGTATCTGAATTCTAAGAAGAAAACTGTAAATTTCCTCATTTTAAAATGAAAACTGATTTTTAGTCCACTATGTGGACTAAAGATCAGTTTACCTGAAATTAAAAGTAGTTGAAAAATGGCTCTTAATGCAATTTATCGTCAACATCTGACTTCGATTTTCAAACACTGGTGCTATTCAGTATTTCGCACCATCTAAAGCTGGTTTTACCGAAACTATACACTATTTGAAATTTACAGTTTTCTTTCAAATATACAAATTTACAATTTTCTTTCAAGTATACACTACTTGAAACATAATTGGTAATTTGAATACTTCTTTCTTTCTCGAAAAGCACATATGAACAAAAAAAAAAAAAAATTACTATTTTGCAAAAAAATTTAAACATGGTGTCTGAGAAATACGAAATATCTGGATTGCCGAGAAGAAATACATTCAAGATAAAATGATGAGATAATTTATGTTTGATTTTATATCGATTACATCTTTAGAAGCTTCCATATTAAATTTCATCAAATTGTACTAAATCTTAAGAGTTTTATTTATTATTAAAATTTTAGCACTAAAACTTTTTTTGTAGCCATTTATAAAGATTTGCTAGACATTTTATATCATTTCTTTGTGTTAAAAACGTAATACACATCAGATCTAGTTCGGTCACATCCTTCTAAAGGTGAAGGTAGCATATAGTGCTAATTGTAAAAAGATTTCCAATATTTGTTTGTTGAACTATGATTATATAAGTAGTGCATATAAATAGTTGTATTCTACAATATTAGTAAAGCAGTTTAATTCAAATATTCATAAAAAGTTTCTTACTATAATAACATTTACTTCATTAATTGCTTTTTTTCAAATTTGTATTTTCCTCATTCAGAATGTCTTCCGCGATTACTATTAACATATTTTTTTTTTTCGATCTTACTTATTTTTGTTGTACTTTTGCCAAATACATCATCAGTTCACTTAAAAAAAAAAAAAAATGAATAAGAAACAAGGATTTGAACTGGAAAGCTTTTCGAAATTATTCAAAAGTCCAGGGATCTTCGAAATTATATTCGTGAAAGCCCTTTTATTATTTCGGCTCATTAAACCAAAAAAGGAAAAGGAAAATCCTGATTACTTGTCTACTTTAAATTTAATTTCCCTTATTCTTCCTGTTTATATAAAAATTTTTTTCCAGCATAGTAACGTTTTGTGTATCGATGTTGCTGGTTGTTATTTGGAGAATTATAGCACATATTTTTTGCCAACGAAGAGAACGAGACGAAATTGATACTGCTTTTGACCAAGTTAGATTTTTTTTTCAATTTTCTTAATTTTTTTTTTTAAGCTTGTACATTTATTTACTTTTATCCTCTCTTGTCTCGTGTCAATTTACTACTTCTTTGTACTAGTTTTAGTTTCAAAAATTATTTAACAGTAGATTGCTGGAAAAATGGTTTGCTAATTATAACGATTAGAATAAATGAAGTTTATTTATGTGTTAAAGGTTGTTTACAAAATTTAAGTTCTTTTTTTGTTCATTTTTCATTCACATTGTTTGTTTTCAGGACGAAGGGAAGCATGAATTATTAAAAGGTGATTTAGATGGTGTTACTCTAAAACAAGAAGAAGTACAAATTGGTTGGATGACTGAAGCAAAAGATTGGGCTGGTGAATTAATATCAGGCCAAAGTATGACAGGCCGGATTTTGGTCGTATTAGTATTTGTTCTATCTATTGGTTCGCTTATTATCTACTTTTATGATGCCTCACAGTAAGTAATTTTTACTTTAATAATAGAAAATATTATTTAAAAATGATTTTAGAATACATCTTTGTTTACAAATATTTACCAGTACTACAGGAAACAAGGCTAATAATTAAGCAACTTTTGATTAAATAAATTTCAATTCTTTACCTTCTAACATTATCATTTTTCGGATGCTTATTACTGTTTATTTATCACACCTGTATTTGCTAACAGCATTTAAATAAATTTGCAAAAGAGATTTGCTTGATTCTTTTTCATACATCTTTGTAAATTGTTTAAGATGAAAATAATAGCAAAATACTATTGAAATTAAATTACCTACCATCCTATATTATTATTTTCTTTTTTTTTTATGATAATAATAATATTACTTTCATTTTTCCTTCTTTCAAATTTCTTTTCCTTTTTTCCCTCTAATGATTTTAGAAAAATTTAGATATGCTTCACATATTTGATTGAAAATATGTTAATCTTTATTTATTGCTGTAACAAAAATTACACCTCTCTGCTTTCTATTAAGTTTTTTTTTTCTTGGATTTGTATTGTTTCCTTCAACCGTAAGATATTTTACAATTTCTGTTTCTTTATCCTACTGTAGATAGTTGATAATAGTTATTATATTACTTATAAAAACAATAATTATTTCCTGCACTTCACTGAAAAAAATCAAAGTAAAAATTTTCATTCCTTTTCTTTTCTCTTTTTGAAATACAAAATAAAAAGAAAGCATAAGCATATACAAATTTACACGAAATATCTGCACATAAAATAGTTTAGAGCAATTCAAATGTTCTCTTTATTTGATATTAAAAAAAAAATGCTTTTTCTAAATTCATGAAGCAATGGCAGTTACCCTTAAGAGCGCACAGGAAAAAGGAATGAAAAAAAAATTAAGTACTTGATAATTTATTACTTTTTATTATGGTACTATGAATCAGGAGAAATATATCGAAAAAAATGACAAAATTTACAATTTATCAAAGTGAACAACAGGTATATTAAAGAAAATGAACTTCTATTTATCATATTTTCAAATATGTCCATTTTTGCATAAATCATAAGTAAGAAATGATCATATGATCATTGTAAATCATAAACTCAGCATATATAATCTTAATGTGAATAGCATGAAATATAAAACAAGAAAAAACTGCCCTTTATTCTTGTCTTTTATAACTTATAATTTGTCCTATATAGAATACGTTTAATTTTACTGTCGTGAAAAAAAAAAAGTTCTGCTGACACTAAGTTTAGATTATTATTATTATTAATTATTATTATTATTTATTATTATTATTATTATTATTATTATTATTATTATTATTATTATTATTATTATCATTGATAAGCTGATAATAAGCAAAGTTTCTTTTCGATATTAATTTTGCATTTGTTAAGTTTTTATCAACAAGGATCGTTCTTAATTCCAATTGGCAAATCAGTATTCGTAATATAAATTCTTAATAATTTCTACTAGCAAATCTGTATTCGTAATATAATTTCCAATAATTTCAATTATTAAATCAACATTCGTGATGGAAATTTTTAATAATTTCAATTTGTAAATCAATATTCATGATATAATTACTTGTTTCTATTAATTCTTATTTATCAGTTGATTACTCTTTCTTTCGCCCGTCTCATTTTTTTCGGTCAAATGCTACCTTTAAATGCTACTCAAATTAGGCAGTAACTAATTTCTGGCTTATTTAGCCAACAGATCTCACATGACTTGGCTTATGATCAAGATGTTTTGCGGAAGACATCTTAGTCCCAAATGTTTTAAAAATTGTTGTTTGTTTTATAATATTTCTCAGTTTTTCTTTCATTGTCTATTATGCAATCAAAAAATTTCGGATTTTCTGGTAGTGTGAAACTTCATACATCAAAATAAATTATCCTTTATCACTTAGGAACCAGGATATCTGGAAATTTGGAAATGATAAATTTTGTTTCATATTGAAGTTTTACTAAATTTTTCAACGAATATCAAAATTTCAGTCCAAATTTTCAAGTGGAAACTTGTGTATCATGGTCTGATAGTCCATCACAACAAATCGATCTCGGCTTCAATATTTTCTTCCTTATTTATTTTTTCATACGAGTTTGTTTTTGTTCATTCAAAATAAATTTGATGCCATAAATTTAGATCTTCAATAATAATGATAAGTTAGACTAATTTTTTCATCAAATTTTGAGGAAAATGAGCGGTTTATTTCATTAGCCTTTAATTATTTTGAAATTTAATGATTTCATTAACTCCTCCACTCTGATTATCATTTTAGATGCCATTGTAGATGTTACTATTACCTCGATTTCTTTGGTGCAGTTCAACTAATCTCACGCTATACAATTTCCTACTAATTTGATGACATATAATTCTAAAAATTTTCTCTTCTTTCTGTTTTATGCTTCAATTTTTTTTTTCTGCAGTTTATTGCTGCTTCTGATAAAGTATGGTTTTTGCTGGAAGTTTACAGTTTCATCGATTATTTCACAATACCACCTAGTTTTGTTGCCATTTATTTGGAACGAAATTGGCTAGGTAAACTTTTTTTTTTAACCAATAATATCTTATGAAAACTGTATGAAAATCAAAATAAGTATGCATTCAAAAATCTCGAATCATTTTGTAAATTTTAATCATGTCTGGGAATCAATTTCAGGTTTGCGTTTTTTGCGTGCATTACGTTTAATGACAGTACCAGATATTTTACAATACCTAAATGTATTGAAAACATCATCCTCAATACGTCTTACGCAACTTCTTTCAATATTTATATCTGTTTGCTTAACTGGCGCTGGATTTGTCCATGTGGTAAACAAATTACTATATATTTATGGTTTGAATTCTCATCTCTGTCTTTTTTAATATTAATTAATTATTCACATCTAATTGTTTAATTTATCCTTTATTAAAATGTATTGGATTTGTTTCTCTTTTAAAATTGAGAATGCAAATTTTTACTTTAATATTGTAGCTGGAAAATAGCGGTGATCCGTTCAAAAATTTTGCTAATACTCATCGAATAACTTATTGGGATTGTGTTTATTTCCTGCTGGTCACAATGTCCACTGGTTTGTATTTCTTTATTTATTTCTTTATTTTTATTTTTATTTTTTGAAATTTACATATTGAAAATATTTATGAAGCAGATGAGATGAGAGTAAATTATGCTTTTAAATGCAATGAAATAAGCTAATTATACAAATGATTTTTTTATTACAAAAATATCCCACTGCGAAAGAAATACCAGTGATTTACAAATGTCCTTTTTTATCATAAATTAGTGTGCAAATCCTAAATTTAAAATACCTTTGTTAGTAGAAGATTATTGAATTAAGAATTAACTAATTTACTTTAAATTACTGTCTCATCTAATATTGTCTTCTGATAGTGTCGTGTTCATCCGGCAGACTTGACTGAAGGCCAATTTTTTTTTTTTTGAAAAATGATTCAGAATATTAAATTTAAAAACATTCTGTTCATCGATCAAATGACGTAGGCCATTAATAAATGCTTGAAGCAAAGTTGCTAGTTTCAAATAAATGATATCAAACTTATAAGTGATATATTATGACATGATTAATTGTTTCAGTTGGTTATGGTGATATTTATTGCACAACATTTTTGGGTCGAATCTTCATGGTGTTCTTCATCCTCGGTGGTTTGGTACGCTCCGTTCCAAAAAAAAAAAAAATTTTCTTGAAAAAAACTAGCGTAAATTATAATTACGAACGAGACTACCTTAATAATATTTTCGTGAAAAACATTTGGAATAAATTATGGTCGTTTAATATCTTAGTAATATTATATCATAATATTATCATAATAATATGAACATATTACATATCCTAGTACCAACATATTATTTTAATTTGCAGGCAATGTTTGCTAGTTATATACCGGAAATAGCGGATTTGATTGGATCAAGGCAGAAATACGGAGGTGAATATAAAGGCGAGCATGGCAAAAAGTCAGATACAATGCTTGTTTGCTATTTTGCAAATTATTTTATATATTATCATGCACGAAATCTAGCCATTAAAATAATTGTCTACGCAAACGTACAACAAAATACATATTAGAATGATATGAATGCTTTAAACAAATGACAAATTAAAATATTTGAAATATAATAAAGTGCTAAACAATGGCATGTAATTCATTAATCTTCGAGTTAACGAAATTTTAAGCAACAATAATATTTATTACTGAAGCAATCAACCATCACATACTGTTCATTCATTCAATTTATAAAACGCTTAATGAACAATGAGAAAATGATTAAATTTTGCAGACATATTGTAGTTTGTGGTTACATAACATATGAATCAGTTAGTCACTTTTTGCAAGATTTCCTTCACGAAGATCGTGAAGATGTTGATGTTGAAGTTGTATTCTTGCACAGGTACCATCTTTTGTTACTTTATTCTCGCTTTTTCATTATACAGCTACTTCCTCATTGAGAAGCCATTTCTAACTATAAACTTATCATAAAATATTGCATATGTTATCTTTCTAGAGTGCCACCGGATCTTGAATTGGAAGGCCTTTTTAAGCGACATTTCACGAAGGTCGAATTTTTTAGCGGAACAGTTATGGATTCAATTGATCTTTCTCGTGTAAAAGTAAAGATTTTCTTTTGCTCTTCCGTAAGTTTTAAGGGAAGTAAATGCTTTATAAATTGAAGCAAAGACGATAAAAGTACTTGAGAAATAATTTAGATTTAATTGGCATCATTTAGGTTGATGAAGCAGATGCATGCCTTGTTCTTGCAAATAAATATAGTAGTGATCCGGATGCAGAAGATGCTGCAAATATCATGCGTGTTATTTCTATTAAAAATTATAGCTCAGATATACGTGTCATTGTGCAGCTGATGCAATATCATAATAAGGTTTTAGTATCTAGTTATGTACATTTTTTTTCATTCTTAATTTTTAATTAAATTTGGATGATTCCCGGAATGATTTAATATTGCAAAACGGATATATAAAAAAAAAATCTGCACAAATTGCCAATAATCCAACCATTCCATTTATTCGATTCATTGTTTGAGCATTCGAACGGTTAATTTTGAATGTAAAACAAAAAGTTCAAGTTTTAGGCATACTTATTGAACATTCCGTCATGGGATTGGCGTCGGGGTGATGATGTTATTTGTTTGGCAGAACTTAAACTTGGATTCATTGCTCAGTCTTGTCTTGCACCAGGCTTTTCAACAATGATGGCTAATTTATTCGCCATGCGTTCTTTTAAAACGGTTCACTTCATTTTTCATTTGATCAAAAAGCAAAGAGAAAAAGAAAAACTTTATCCAACTTATTTGCCGCAACTATGTGACTTAAAATCATCTCATAGTGAATTATTATAATAAATAGTCGGATAATCTAGCCACGAATTTTTTTTTTTTTTTTTTTGTTGAAGTTTTTTTCTTTTATATATATATATGTTTGCTCACTTTAATGTTATCACTTCAAGTGTGAAAATAGATGTGAGAACTAAATTCTTCTTAAAATAATAAACGCAGTTATTTTGAAGCAACTTTCTCACCTTTGTTTCATTTATTCCAGCTAATTTGATGTTAAATTTTTAGTATTTTATGTTTGAAAATTTTACCATTCTGATGTTAAATTTCTCATAATTTTCAACTGTTTGACATGAATTAACACTTTCTCCTCTTTTGCATGTTATTTTCTTTATTATGGACAAGATTTTCGTTATTGCATGTGCTTCCCAGTGTTTGAGTAACTTTAATTCCTCGTATCATTTATGTTGCTTTAATAATTTAGCGTTTTCACGCAAATGCTTGACGTGAATTTGGAAATAATTTCAGTCACCGCATACACCACCGTGGCTGAACGATTACTTGCGTGGCGCTGGTATGGAAATGTATACCGAGTCATTGTCCCATTCATGTGTTGGTATGACTTTCACGGAGGCTGCCGAGTTTGTTTTACCTTTAACTTTCCGTGTTTTACTCTAACTCTTAATATTAAAAGTTAAATTTACCCGTTTGTAGAACTTATCAGATTTAAACATCACCACACAACATTATGTACACTTTAGTTGGGTAATGTCAAGTAAATCAGCGTGATGATATGCTTAACAGCGCTTTTGGCGTGTAACTGCTCATCAATGATCATCGTACAGCAACTTCATTCCTCTCTCTCTCTCTCCCTCTCTTTCTCTCTCTCTTCCTCTCTTTCTCTCTCTCTCTCCTTCTCTCTCTCCCTCTCCCTCTCTCTCTCTTCCTCTCTCTCTGTAAATATGTTTTGTGTGATGATATTTGTTAACGGTTCATTGTTTCTTATTTTCAGAAGTGAAATTTGAAATGCAAATTTCAAATTGTGCAATCTGTGCTAAGACAAATTATCAAATATTCAAATTTCAAAGTGTGACAGTTACTAACATTCACATTTCACCATCAAGTTGTCAGAGACAGCTTAAAAAAAAAAAAAAAAAAAAGAAAAAATTTTCATTTATAACGAGGAAAAAACAATGTCTTAATGAATGACAACCCACTGATTGATAAATTTCAGTCCCGCAATACTCCGGACTGGTTAAATTTATACCTGTGCGGTGCAGGCATGGAAATGTACACAGATACATTATCACACGGTTTCGTAGGGATGACGTTTCCGGAAGCAGCTGAGTAAGCACAGAGAATGCGTTTGAGCTAATTTTCTTCTGTCGGCTTGATGATGGTGCTTTATACTCCATAACTAACAATTACACAGTGATTGTCTAATTAACAGTCATATTAATACAACAACAAAGTCATCGTAAATTTATATACTCAGCCGGAAAACATTTCTTCCACAGATTGATTATTCAGCGGCAAAACTCATCGAATGAAATTTTAAAATTGGCAAATGAATAAAATTAGGATCTGATATAAAAAAAATATATATATATTGCTGATAACGTTGTTGTTCATTCTCTTCTCAATAAGATACTATTTTTATACAGTCTTTACAATTCATAGTTTTTTATTTTCTCGTGCTCTTTTTTTTTTATCTTCTCTAAACAAATATAGAGAGGTAATTCCAAAAATGCTATCAAATTTGTAATAATTATGAATTATTCATGAACGATGATTACTCTGTTCTCCCTCCTCTCTCCAATATTAATAATAATAAATGAATTATTTAGCAATGTTTTTTGAAAATGTACGAGAGGAAAAAAATTGCTTCAGCCGGAAATGAGAAAAAAAAGGTCTCTAACATTATATATATATATATATATATATATATATTTCTAATTTAAATTGACATTGCTAAATATTGGCTGTTGACAAAAAATTTTTGCAAATATAATTTCTTGAAAAATTCCTGCAATTTTTAGGATTTTAATTTCGAAATAAATAAGGAAATGCTTCTAAAAGTAAACAGTAAAATATGATACATGTTTTTTTTTCCTCAACAAACAGTTTGTCTTGCTGTGGCTTGAAGTTGAACAAAAAAAAAGCAAGAATGATAAACTAACATTTATGATTAGTTGATTAGTTTTTTTGGCTTGTTCAATGAAATATGACAATTATAAACGGACTATTTGCTTTTCTTTTCTGCTTTCTTTCAGTTTGCTCTTCACTCGTCTGGGCCTACTCTTATTAGCAATTGAGCTTAAAGATGATGAGAAAAAAGAATGCAATATTGCAATTAATCCAGCACCAACCACCACTATTCAGCCCCAAACACAAGGATTTTTTATCGCTCAATCAGCTGATGAAGTTAAACGGTATCAAAATTTTGGTTTTTGATTGATATTTAATTTAGTTCATTTTAATTATCCAATTCGCCAATAAAAAAGAAAAAAAAATTTTATGAATTAAATAAAACTTATAGAGCATTTTATTGGTGTAAACAATGTCATGAAGATATTATGGATATATCACTTATCAAAAAGTGTAAATGTCGAAATTGTATGTTTTCCTCTTTGTTTCAAATTTAATCTTTCCAAATTTACTGCGATTAATCAGTTATTTATGGCTTGTCCATTTTTCGACAGCTACATAGTCGCAGTCAGTTATTGTTGCTATTTCTCAAATACTTCATTTATAGCCTATTTAGGAAATGACGTGAAACTATTATTTTTTCAGTAGCACTTTTCCGTAAAGGAGCAAAGCAAGTGCAGTTATCGAAAAGAATTGGTGGGTAATTTGATAACGATAATTATATTGCTAGTAGTAATAATTGCTGTTTTGCTGCGATATCATGATTAATTAATCAGTTTGTTAGTAAGATAGCAAGCAAAAGAAGATGAAAGAAAAAAAAAAGCAAAGAAATTGACATTTCTAAAAACAGTTTCAGACAACGACACGAAAAACAACTACTTAAACGCCTTGGATGATGTTGGTAATAAGAAGTGTTTTGCTTGCTTAATGGCTAACTTTTCCGATTACTTACAATTCAGCCATTAACCAATTTGTTGCTTCGTAGTTTTTTGCTTTTTGAAATTGTTCATTTTCATATTTACAGCTCGTGCAACACCGATGTCAAATGCATCAAATGATACTGCTGTACAATTGCGAAGGCTTGATGAACGGTTAGTTCAAAAAAATAAAGTAATTCAATCCTTTCTATTCATCCAACCAAAATGAAGGATTTTTTAAAATAATTAAAAAGATTTAAGAATAATTAAAATAGCATGATGAATGATATAACATTTCAATTATAAATGAATGAAATCGTAAGCCAAAAGATATGACAATCTGAATTCATCATGTTACTGGAAAAATAAATAATCTAATTGTTTTACGATTTTGAGCGAAATAGTTTATGATTTGCAGGCGCTCATTTGGCCGAAAAAGTTCATTAAGTTTACCGCCTGAAGGTAGAACTATTGATTTTACTAAGGAATTCGAGCAGCAAGATATGAAATATGATAGTACAGGAATGTTTCATTGGTGTCCGGCAAGGACACTTGAAGAATGTGTTTTGGTAGGTGAAAAATTACTTTTATGAAATAGTTGATGAAGAGTAAGTCGAAATAAAACTTAAAAACTGAAATTCTCTACAACGAGCAAATTCTATTTTTTGCAAAATTCATTTTTTTTTTCGTTAAATTTCAGTAATTGAATTGTACTTTAAAATACTTTGTTGTTTTTTTAACTGTATAATTTTCTTTCTTTTTCCGTTTTTAGGATCGCCATCAAGCAGCAATGACGGTGCTTAATGGACATGTGGTTGTTTGTTTATTCGCCGATCGTAATTCACCATTAATTGGCCTTCGTAATTTTGTCATGCCTCTTCGTGCCTCAAATTTTCATTATCATGAACTCAAGCATGTTGTTATTGTTGGGGACGTAGAGTATTTGAAACGAGAATGGAAAACTTTGTATAATTTACCGAAAATTTCTATTTTAAATGTAGGTTTAGCATTTTAATTTACTTTTTGTTTTTATAACAGTTTAAAATAAGGATGAAATTTTATTGCATATAATTGTATTATTGATTTTGATAAAAGTTGATGTTTGTTTTGCTTCCATTTATCAAAATAAAGGAAAATGGAGACTAAAAACACGGAGATAAAATAATAAAGAAATGATATAAAATTATAGATATCTCACCTGTTCACTAATCTACACATTACGTATTTGATATCCACCTACATTTTACGTACACTATTTCACACGTAACTTTTATACTCTACTATAGCAACTTAGGGCTAGCAGAAACAAAGTGAAACTGAACTGCTTTATTAAATAATGCCATAGGTGTAGAAGGTATTATTATAGGTATTGAAGTATAGTCAGGAGTTCCACTCATTTTTCTGTGACACAAGCCAAAGATTATCACAGAAAATTATGATATTATAACAGATATAAATTTTAATAACCTAAAAGATTTTATTCTTTCAGGGCTCACCATTATCACGAGCAGATTTACGAGCAGTAAATATAAATTTATGCGATATGTGTGTCATTGTATCAGCACGTATACCAAATCCAAACGAAGATCCAACATTGGTGGATAAGGAAGCCATTTTAGCATCATTGAATATCAAGGCTATGCAAGTTTGTATTTATTATTACCAAAATTCCTGAACTATTTGAAAAATTCGAATAGTTCATCTACTGGTAGTGTAGCCAAGCGGCAGTACCACTAAAGTGATACATTTATTTCAGTCCATTTCGAGAATATTCGTCATTATGATCATTTTAGGGAACTCATTCCTGAGAGATTCTTATATACATCGAAAATAACTTTTCCAAGCTTTTCGATTAAATTATCTTATGTAAGCCGTTATGTCTATCATTCAGGAATCCATTCTCAAAAGCCTGGTCTTTTTCTTTTTTCCTTATGGGTGCAATTTGGATGACTTGAGCTGTTCTCACTGAGGAATCCTTTCAGTACCACGTAGGTTTTTCGATCTATTTATTTCCCTCTCTCGAAGTCATCATCATTTCGTCTTCAGTTTGATGATACGCTTGGTTTCTATCCGTTACGACAAACTGGTGGAACCGTATCGCCACTCGGTAGTCCATTATCGTTGCAAAAGAAAGGCGCACGATTTGGTACTAATGTACCAATGATTACAGAACTCGGTAAAGCTTTTATATTATGATGTACAGGATTATATTCATGACCTTTTTACTAGACTAAATGCAATCAGCTGCTTTTACATATGAAACATTAAGATGGTGTACGGTTCCGAGAAATCATCCATTAGTCTGCCAATCCTTAGCTTTATATCCTTTTTTATTGAAGTTAACGACTCCAATGTCCAGTTCTTGGATCAGGATGATGATGACGATCCAGATACCGAGCTCTACCTCACTCAGCCTTTCGCCTGTGGGACTGCTTTCGCAATATCTGTACTGGATTCCTTGATGAGCACCGTAAGTTATCCTTTCTAATTCACCTTAATACTGAGAAGCAGAGATCTGGTGGTAATTAACTGGAACAATTTGCCTAGTATTAACTTTTTTTAATATCATTTCGATATTACAGACTTATTTCAACGACTCCGCACTGACGTTGATTCGAACACTGGTAACAGGAGGGGCAACACCAGAAATGGAGTTGATATTAGCAGAGGGCGCAGGATTACGAGGTGGATACAGCACACCAGAAACGTTAAACAATCGTGATCGGTGCAGGATTTCCCAATTAGCCCTACAAGACCAACCATTTGAAGGAATTACGGTAGTCGGCATTTTATGTATGATTTCAATACCATAGATTTTTACATTATCATAAATATTAAAAGAATGGCCTTTAGACAGGTAGTTCCTACGGCCAAATGTTCAGCATTGCATTGAAAAGACACGGACAATTATGCATCGGGCTTTATCGATTACACGATCAAGCTGCCGTGGACTCAAATAAACGATATGTTATAACAAACCCACCTGCCGAATTACGACTGTTATTAAGTGACTATGTATGTTCCAATTATCCATATTACCAACTTTTTTAAATTGCTTCCCGTCCTTCCTAACAGAAATTCAAAAAGCGCCATTATATTTGAATTCAAATATCGATCAGACACAAAAAGACACAAGGAAAAACAAAGGAAGGTTACATCAGCTCGAGACAAATTTTTACAATTAACATTTTTCAGGTTTATGTACTGGAGCAATTTGACCCGGGTCTGGAATACGAGCCGAGGAAGAACTTTTTGTGAATTGTTGTGCCAATTTTTTGTTGTTTCCTCTGAAAGCGATTAGCTCAAAACTACACTACCTGTAATAGCCAATCAAAACAGAACTTCCCATACCACGGGAAACTTGTATAGTTGGAGAATGAGTCATGACATGAAATTTAACAATTCTAACTGTGACCCATAAAGCAGACAAAAAAACCAAATTTTCGGAATTTATTTTTTTTATGCCGCAGTTTTTTTCGACCATGGCTCTTGATTAATAGCATCAGAAATATATACATATATAAATATAATTTGCAATTAAATAACTGAATTTATATACAAATTTACAACATGACAATATTGGATGACAAAGTATTCAGTTGATAACGCGTTTAAAGAACGAAAGAAAAAAACCTTCTCTCCACCATTAATTACCATTAGTAATCTTTAAACTACTAAAATTGTGCATCGGTTGGATATCTTTGTGTAACATTTCGACCAAATTTTGCAATTCTCTATTTCCACCCAATGTGTTGATATGCGAAATCAACAGATCATGTAACTCTTGCAAACGCTTCAAGGTGTATCTACAACAATTATTCTAGCAATCATTAAACAAGAAAAAAATGTGAGGACCCGTAGGTATAAGAAGACCTTTAACAAGAAAAATGTATACCTGAACGCCCCTCGTTCTTCAATAATTCGTATGCAGTACTTTTTAACTTCAATATCTTTGGGTTTTTGACGTAATATATCTGAAAAATTGTCCATAAAGTTCTCCTACTTTTATGCTCTCCAGCAAAAAGCAAGCAGCATTATATATTGAGCCAACATAGTAAGAATAACCGAATCCGATGACTTCCTCCCTTTACAGTTAAGTCATATCTCAAAAAAGTTTCACGACTTTGCTTTCATACCAGTGACATTCCTATGATTCAGCAAAAGTTTCCAATTAGAACGCTCACTAATAATTTCGTCGTCTTCGTATTTTTTGCCAACAGCTACTATAATGGGGAAAGAAAACTTTCCCTCTGTGAGATCCTCGGCAAATGTCTTCTGCTCTGCGTATGTATAGGAACAAAGATTCATGTAATCATCTCTGAAATTCGCTCTGATAAGAAAAAGGAAGTGTCGAAACAAGACAAAATAAGACTCGAAGTAAATTACCTGATCTGGAAATAAACAGCCAAATTCTTTATTAGCGATTTAAAGTCATACTGCTTTTTCCCAAACAACTCCATCAACTGCACCGTAAGCGCAAATAAGCCACCCGTTTCTAAAGAATTCTAATTAAAATCATTAACCAAACATAAAGAGGTAAAATTCATATTTTACTGCTCACGACTGTTAATCTTCAAACATACTTTGCATCGCCATTTCTTCATATTCTTCTTCGGTTGGGCAATGAACTATATCTCGCCAGTACAATTCCTTCCCTTGTCCACGGTGTAATTCTAGCAACTGCTCTAAATTTTATAAGATAAAACAGAGAGCTAGTTTTGTGAATTATTATCATGCAAAACCCTTCAAGAACTCGATTCTGGAACGAACATTTTGCTTTTTTGCAAAATGACGAACGAATGGGAAACTGCGTCAAGATCAAATGTACCAAATTCCCTCTACAACTGCACAAGTTACCCCTCTAAAGCTGCAAATCGACAATCAGTTACTGAATTACAAAACTAAAACGGACAGAAAATAGACTGTATAGGAACCAGTAAAAATTCCCACAGCTTCAAGCTTGCCCAACAACATGCATCTAGAAAGTGCTGCGAAATACACATAATTTGCTGTGTTGATCGTACGCGGAATTCCATAAATACTATGCGTTACCGGTAATCCTCGCCGTAAAACTGAACTATCCTCAATATCATCAATCCTGTAATTTTTTGTAACAGAAATATTCCCCTGCATTTTGTTACCGTTTGGAAAATCCGAACTCTTGCAAAGAAAAAAAAAAAAAATTCTGAGCAGTCGGAACCAACCAATTTGGGATAAGCAAAACATTAGATAAACTTACATAAGTGAAGCATTATGAAGCATCTCGACCATAGCCATAATGGAATCCAAAATATCCACATCAACTTGCAACCAGAAATTAAAAGCCTTTGCTAACCGACTCCTTAACTGTTTACCCGGTAACTTCAGTATATAATGATAAGGTGCAAGCAACTGCGCTACATCATCCGCCATCGCGAAAGCGAACTGCAGAAGCAACAAGTAATTAATAGAAAAGATCACGACATTACCGCTACGATACAGAAACTGAAAATTAGCATGGAAACGTGTAATAAGTTAACCATTTTACCATAAATTTCACAGATAAATGATACGGATAGATAGCAGCCTTTGATCGGTATTAAATTAACAAATAAACTGGCGTCATGAATTTTTATTTACACTACACAGTTATATAAATCAAGCATATGAGATCATGTTGTTCCGGTTTCTCGGACGTATTCTACACATTTGCTCGGATCTGTCGGGAAATATTTTTGGCACCGGGTCATTATCCTTTTAAAAGCCTGAAATCGCTCAAGTCCAGTTTCTAAAGATACCTTTTATTTTACAGAAGATTTCATTCACATCAAGGTCTGTTCACATGTTACTATCTCATTAAGATATAAAACATTTTCCTAATGTCGCAGAACTATATCATGTCGGACAAAATTGTAAATTAATTTATCATTTTAATGTGGCAAGTGAAAGTGCTGATTTGCAATTTCTTGTCGAAAACAATACTACAAAACAAAAGAGAGGTATTTAAGAATATGCTTCCTGAATATCCAGTAAAAACCTGTATATATTTCCGCTGCGTTTCATCATTAAGCACATGTGCGATATTTGAAACGTACGCTTTTGCCGAACCAGGCCGCTGATGTAAACCAGACCTTGTCACACCTACAGGCCACGGTGCATTTCCTATTGCCATTTCCATGTAAGCATTATTCGCCCTGCAAGAATGCGATTACAAATAGCTGAGTTCTAAAATAAAAAAAAAAAAAAAATTAAAATTTAACAAATACAAGGATCTTATAAAGAGAAGCAGAAACTTTGCATCATTACATTGACCAAAATATTTTTTTAAGACAAACCGAATATAATCACGATCAATTATGATGAGACGGCAAATTTTGATCAAATGTTCTCTGATGTCAGCATTTACATTATGCTTCTCCAAATTTTTCATCAAAGGACGAAGGTGTTCCATCGTTTGTTTATGCATTGTTGCCGCTAGCTTACCTTCTGCCGACCTGAAATATAAACATTGCATGTATCTGAAATCCAGCAAACGAAAAGATGCAAGCCAATTCCTGGATCCAATCTTTTCTGGTATTGAAAAAAAAAAATGTTGATTTTTGAAAGTCTGACCTCTATATAAACTAATTCTTTGTTCTGTTTTTCATAACGACTTCTCTGGTATTTCACCAGAGTAGTAAGAAGATAAACGCCAGGAAGGTAATGGAATTTTGAATGAGATTTAATGTCTTAAACGCATTATTCTTCGTCAAACGGCAGTCATCAGAACTAATAGTTGAAGCCAAAAGAGGTAGAAAAGAAAGCATAAGTATTATAATCAAGAAATACACCTTTTTTCAACTTCATCGCGAGCATTCAATGCTTTGCCCCATCGAGTTAATATGTAAGAGAAAAATTCCCGAATAACATCGCAATCTCTGTTTGGATTATCACCTTCACCCAGTAACTGCGCGTTGGCTTCTATTCTTTCCCAATTAGTATCGCCTGTAGAATTTGGCATTGCAACATCGTGTTTACCTGGAAACTCCATATCGTTATGATTCGAACAGCGGCTGAACGAACAATATGCCTTAAATCATATGATCTAAGGGATCACAGACAAAAAGTTAATGTATGAACATGGGAATCTGAAACGAATAAACAAACCAGCACTTTATGTCTCTAAAAGAAAAGGAAAATCTGGGACAAAAGTACATTTTAATTCCAAAATTAAAGCGTAAAACTTACTTGCACTGTACTGTTCTCCCTTGATAACTTCTTCTATCAACTCATGATCAACTTCTTTCATCGCTGATTGGAAATCATTTTTCCACCCTTCTTTCATATCAGGCTACAAGAATGGGTTAAAAAGCACAAGTGCTAAATTAGCATGAGAAGTGAAGCCATGAAAATGATGACAAACTAAAGCAGAATCAAAGATTTACTTGCTCAATTTCAAGTTTACGAAGTCGAGCTCGAGATTCCTGCTCAGTTTCACCAAACAGTGTAATCGGCTGACTTCGGCTCCTTAATCTTTTGATTACGTCTATTCGAGGTAAGTCATCACAGTTTAATTCCGGTTCAGTGCGCATTTCCTTTGACTGGTTCTCGATTAGTAGTATGCTTTCATTCTTCGCCTACCAAAACGGATATGAGACAACATGAACAGAACAATGCAACTGCTAATGAAGCAAAACCATACATAATTTACATCATTCGTGTACATTTGATAGAATAGGACGCAATAACTTACAGCACTAAAGTAATCCGATGTTGTCGTTTTCTGTTTTGCTTCGTAATTTTCCCGATATTTCTCCTCTTCCTTTTGCAGCAGTTCACCACGTTTAAAATACTTCTTGCTCGGTGCCTATAATAAACGATAGTCACTACTAAGCATTTGTCTTTACAAGTGCTAATTCTGAATCAAAACCCTCTCACTGTTTTAAATAAAACATAGTTTCATCAGAAGATTTCGTTGCCTCAATTTTCTAAATCGAGTCTAATTTCCCGATCACTACAATTTTATTTTTTCTCCACTCAAATCTTCGTGAACTCAAACCATAAAATTTTGCCTCATTACTACACGGTAAGTATGCCTTCAATTTGTCATTGCTCAGCACTGTCTTGCTATCGAGCATGCGACCAGCACAGTGAGGAAGATATTGTTACCGCTGCCAGTAACGTATCCGAAATAAATAAATACTAGTAGTCAAACAAATAAACAGATAAATAAGTACAACCAATGTAACAGCATGTATTTCGTCCCCACTAAAAATGACTGAATTTTAACCAGTGAAAAGTACCTCAACTTCCTGAAATTGTTTCCGTTTACGCTCAATTTCTGCTTTCAGAATATCCATTCCTCTGAAAAAAAAGAACCAAAAGAAAAAATACCCTTTTAGTATACAACTGCTAGAGTATTATCCACAAAGTCGACCAGAACCACAAACCCTAGCTCCACTTCATCCTCCCGCCCCACCCTTGCCTCCTTCCTGACTCACTTGAAATTTCGCACAATACTTCAAACCAGTCACAAAGTGTTATTTGTCGGATCGCTATGAAAATTTCTCAACCCAAGCACGTTCATACAGAAAGTTTTAAGTGTGGGAGGAGGGAGATCTTTGGCTGATTTCAAATGGACCCGTTTGCATATAATCTCCCAGTAATCCCCTGTACATCTGCTTTCTATCATAATATTTACTTTTTTTTTTTCAGATTTCAATCACTCTCTTTCTAATAAAGTAGTATTATCTCTGAATTTTCTCACTTCACGACTAAATGTTTTTTTGGCGAAATCGTTCCACTCTTTTTCTTCTTTTTTTTTGTTACATCGGTCGTATGCGCTTGTTTTAATGCTCCGCACCGCAATTTTCATTCACGTGTCTTATATGGGCTCTTTGCTTAACTTTTTTTTTTTGGTTTGCGTGTTTCATTTAATTCTCTTAGAAAATGTCATAATGATATTAACCTCGTCATTTCTTATCACACATATCTCTACCAAAGAAATTGTAGAATTATATATATATATAACTCTTCATTTTCTGCTTTTTCGTATTTTAATACTTTTCGTCAATTTTTTTTTGCTTTTAATTTTGCTTCATATCATAAAAAGTGAATGGAAAAGACGAGTTGCCATAAATTGATACATTTAGAAATTTGTAAAAAAAAACCTGAGATTCATATAGTAGCAAACTGGTAGTCTGTTAGTCATCATTCATAATTGAATAGATAGTTTTTCCGAGTGCTGTCCAAAAATAAATGGATATCATCTTAGATTTTCCGGTTGCAAATGAAGATTGAAATATAATTTATAAAAAATTTTTGTATATAATTGGCATTTCTTATTACGATATTTATTGTTCTAGAAGAAGAATATTAACAGTTTTAGGTAATGAGGTGGTGTTGGTATAGCATTACTGGTTTGCTGCGACAACAGCACCACTTATCAGCACACTTATCAGCATGTAATATTAACCTTAATTGTGTGGTATCTTTTTCTCGACTTATTGTTTTTCCCTCCAATAATTCGCCTAACATTTTCAACTGACAATGTGTTTTCATTCGTGTTTTTTAAACTTTCCCAAAGCATATAGCATGTTAGGATGAATATGAGATAATTTATACTGGTTAAAGTTTAGCATCAGTTAAAGAACTATTCAAGTGATAGAGCAAAAGGAAATCTACATATCTGGTATCAGAATGGTTTGCCAGTACTTAAAATACCACTACCGTCGAAGAAAGAAATGTGTCAATTCACGCTGAAACCTGTGAGCGATACTGTGGCTCGGTTTTGTAAGAACATCGAATGCGAAGATAAAGGCATAGAAATCGTGTATGTGTACTCAACCAGTAAGTTCCAACGCTTTCGATATTGCAGTTTAAAGTTTAGATTTTTGCTCTTTGAAGTTCTGCAGTTTGTTCTTTTGCAGCAAGAAATCACAAATAAAGCAGTAAGGAAACTGAAAGATTTAATGCCAGTTTTCTGATTGCTATATTTTCGAATTCTTGCTTTTTTAATTCGTTTTCATTTCTGTTGAAAATGTGAAACTTCCAGGTGGTAATAGGATTGCAGGCAGCACTTCGGTGGAGCATTTATTACTACAGGGCAATTTTAAATTACGCATCAATGATCTTCTTTTTACTGTTGAAGTGCCTCCTTTGCGAGATACTGATTCAGTAAGCCTTTTTTCCTACTCCTATCTGCAGTCAATAGAAATAGTTTTTTGATTTTCTCACGTTAATTGATAGGATAATTATGTAAGTTTATTAATATTAAATCAAGTATCTATGTGTTACTACGAAAGTCGATGTATTTAATGTCGGAATAGTTTATCGATGTTTTAGAATCATTGTTGCGGGGAAATTTGTCATTTCAGATTACAGAAAAGATAATATCAATCTCTTTTGTTGTCAGTTAATTTCAAAAATGATATTTTAAACTTTAACGTGTTTAGCTTTATGAGCTAACAAAGTAATATAATAACATTTACCAATGTTTAAATTACAGGGTATTGGAACGGATGGGGATACATTACAGAAATTTGATGACTTGAGGTCGGCTGTGGCGTCGTTATATGCTATCATGAATGTGGAAGAGTACAAAGCATTTCGTGAACGAATACTCTTAGAAGAATATGAAAATGTGCAGGCAGAACTTAAGCCACTCGTTCAAGTTTGTTACTTTAAAAATCTTTTTTGTCTCATAAATTGTAATTTGCATGGCGTTTCATTTCGAGTTATTTTATTTTTCCCCTTCTTTTTTTTTTTGTTGTTGCTTGCAGCATACTTTCATTAAATGACCTAACGCACTCATGATGGTTTATATTGATTTTTGACCACTAACTACGAACATTTGCGCATCTTTAAATATCGGAACTTTTTGTTTTGATAAAACAAAAGCAGTAAATTGGAATGGTGCGATTTCGGTAACTTGGAATAAGAGATGATTCAGAAACAGTTTTTAAAGACATTATTTTTGTTCAGATGATAAATTTAAGATAAAAGCTGAAATTGATGCATTTTGCAAAAGGCGTGCACAGCGGATATTATGGTTAACACTAGGAGCGATGGGATTTCAAGCAGGATTTCTTGCTCGGTTGACATGGTGGGAATATAGCTGGGATACTATGGAGCCTATTACATATTTTGCAACATATGCTACACTTATCGCATCATTTGCTTATTATTTATACACTAATCAGGTATTATTAATGACTTGTAAATGGTCACCAGTGACTACTTTTAGATAATGAATACCATATTTGGGATGTCACCCTGCTTCATTTTTACTTGTTAAAAAAAAGCTTTTTGTTCCCAATTTTCAGTCATGTGATCTCCCATGAACAGTTAGATTTCTTCAGTTGACAATTTTTTAGTATTACAATTACAACGACCATAAAAGAAGAGCAATGAGCTTATACTTTCACAAACAAGCAGCAAGAAGCAATTTCGATATATCCAGGTAAGTTCATAAATCGCCAGGTCGCGTCGTAAAAATTAATAATTCCCATATAGATTCAATTATATCATAGAAATCAGTGATTAAACATGACTATGCAAATGTTCCTGTGTTGTAGGTTTAATGAACTTCAAAATATAGCAAGTTCCCTAAGGCATGACTTGAAAAGGCTTCAAGATCCGTTATATCAGCATTTAATAATTCCCATATAGATTCAATTATATCATAGAAATCAGTGATTAAACATGACTATGCAAATGTTCCTGTGTTGTAGGTTTAATGAACTTCAAAATATAGCAAGTTCCCTAAGGCATGACTTGAAAAGGCTTCAAGATCCGTTATATCAGCATTTAATAATTCCCATATAGATTCAATTATATCATAGAAATCAGTGATTAAACATGACTATGCAAATGTTCCTGTGTTGTAGGTTTAATGAACTTCAAAATATAGCAAGTTCCCTAAGGCATGACTTGAAAAGGCTTCAAGATCCGTTATATCAGCATTTAATAATTCCCATATAGATTCAATTATATCATAGAAATCAGTGATTAAACATGACTATGCAAATGTTCCTGTGTTGTAGGTTTAATGAACTTCAAAATATAGCAAGTTCCCTAAGGCATGACTTGAAAAGGCTTCAAGATCCGTTATATCAGCATTTACCAGCCACAAGATTGGCATCATTGTTGCGAGAGAGCAAAAGAATGCGACCTACAAGTTCCACGAAAGAACAAAGTTGATCCCACATTTTATCAAATTCGTTATTTCCGAGTCATTTCTATGATTGCTCATTAATGATGTATTGTAGTAGTTTGTATGGTATGGTAGAACTATTCAGAAAATTGCCAATTTCTGCAAAAATAAATTATGATTCAGAAATTATGTTCCTTGTAGGGCATTTGGCTATGTTTTAAGATTCTTCATCCAGCTGCCGTAATTAAAAAAGATCATAAAAAACAATTTATCCAAATTTCGTTTATTAAACTAATATCTGGATGAAGTGAAAGTTATTTTTCAAAAACAGCGCTTTTATTCCTTACAAGTCTATTGTGTACATTCTCTTGTGGCGTCTGTGCGTTTTTTTTTTTTTTTTTTGCTGTTCTTTGGGGACTTGCGAAGTTTAGAAGTTGAAGCCCCGTTTCACGTTCGATACATTTAAATTGTACATGCCAACATAGGAGAGAGTTTTATACTAAGTGGAGACTGATGTGAATGGAGCTGAAGTAAATCGGTCAGGTCACTGTAGAAATTTTTTCTTGTTGTTTAAAACTTTTCATATGGGTAAACTGTTCATTTTTTCTTTTTAACTTTTCTATGAAACGATTGGGTTTATTTTAACATATCATCGGTAGAATATAATAGTGAATTTCGATTACAGTGAGGTTTTATTCAGTAGATAACTAAATTTCCCTACTCGATTTGAACACAGAATCCGAAACTAGCAGGTGTTATTAATTTTCTTAAATTTCAAAAACTTCGCATGTCTGAAAATACAAATTTTTTTCCAACAATAGATGAAAAAAAAAGAAGTGGCGATCAATCAGCCTTTGTATAATGTTGTCTCAAATTTCCGAACCACCGCTTCAGCTCTTTTCCTCACACTCTGGTTCTATCGCAGTTATAAAAATACTAAAAATACCCCAAATCGCTGGAAATCTTAATGAAACATAGATACTCAAACTAACTGTAAATACCAAGCGAGGAAAATACATTGAAGTCGGGCTAATAATTTAATGTTGTATGAAAGGACAATTCAATTTAATTTAATGCGGCTAAGTTTATAAGAAATTTCGACGAGTAAGTTAAAACATTCACCTACCAAAAAAAAATTTCATTCAATGCGCTCAGTGGAGACATGAAATAACCTTAAAAGATTGAATGTTGAAGACACGAAGTAGATAAACTTCCTAGTTTTTTCACTAACAACCAAAAGAAGGAAATACCAGCTATTGAAAGCGGTACAATTATAAAGTGTGTTATTCTTGTTGTATGAGTTCTCGGTTGTTTGTCTGAATTCAAATCTTGTCATAAGATTTGAAATTACTACAGATAACGATGAATTCGTATTTTCTTTTCATGTAATCATGGAAACGAATCCTCTAACTTTTATCATACTATTTTGTAAACATTTAAGACACATAATATTTTTAGTTCCAGTAAATGTTGGAATGAAATACTGGTTAGTGATATTTATTTGCAACATAATTAATCACTGAAAAGAGAAAAGTTATTTAGTCGTTTTAATTCGACTTAACCATGAGCTACATTTCTTTTTTTCGGTTAAGATTGATGATATTTTTGGAAGTCGACTTCTTCCGGCACTTTTTGAGGTTGTTAATGCTGCATTTTTCTCATGCAGTGCATCAACAGTTTCGGAATTATGCCTTGATTGATAAACGTTTCGACTATCACAGTCATTAAGCGACGGAGGCAAATTGGTATGATTTACATTTTTGCGCTGAAATAATTTGTCATCCAGACAACAAATAAATATTTATGGAACGAACATATAACAGTCGGTAATACTTGTTTAAAACTGATTTAAAATTTTCCAAATGATAATAATGACCGAAAAACGCAAAAATTCAGGTAATTCATTTTGTAAGCACAGATTATCAGCCCAGTTTCTGTGTGCCATACAGCAACTCCAAAATTAAAGTAATCCCAAAATCACGGTATCCTCTATCACTAGTATTAAAATATAACTGAAGCATCAAAACGAAATGCGAAATTATTAGGGCCCTAAAACTCAACAAGAGTATTACCAAAGTTCCATCACTTATTCCAACAATTTTTCATTTATTAAATCATAAGGATGTGAGATTTACATCCGTTTTGTAACGTAGTAGAATTATAGCTTACCAAATGTGGCAATCTAGTTGTGATAACTGATGGTGATCGTTTTGATATCAGAGATCGCTTTTCCGTATAAAGCTGTTTAGTATTGATAACAGCGTAATCAGATGAGCCGCTATTCCGAAAAAGCGGAATATCATATTTGGGTGATTCATTTCCTGTAATGTTCTCAGTTAAAATATTAAACCCCAATGAGTTTGCAATCAAAAAACAAAGGTAACATCAATTAGATTTATTTATTTACTTATTTTTTGGGAAAAAAAAAATGAAAGAAAAAATGGATTGTAATTGACCAAACGAATCAGTTGATCTTTGCTCGACAATTCGCGATCGATCATTTAAATTTATTCGTCGTGTCACAATTGGTGTTGAACAAGGACTTCGAATCATCTGATTTCGGACATCTTGCAATGATGAAACAATTGGTCTTGTATGATCACAGTTTACCAATGAATGTAGGCTAGAAGTTATTTCGATTCATAATACATACTTTAAATTTGGTTGCTTATTTAATTAAAATTTTGCTAATAGTGGCAATAAAACTAGTAAGAAATAACCAGTCATAATAATAATAATAATAATTAATAATAATAATAATAATAATAATAATAATAA
>RCAB01000431.1:0-53510 GCA_003640385.1 Setaria digitata | reverse complement strand
TTTTTTTGTTATGGAATCTATATCATAATTTATTAACAGAAGTAGAAATTTTATGATTAATTAAATCCATTGTCTGATAGGTTGTACTGTGAAAATTCTCTTCCTTTTTTCTTTTGATATAATTTATCAAATTTCGACCATTAATATCCCGTATTCTCGGGATGATAAAAAATTTTATCCGTTTATGAAACAAACTCTTATCAGCGCTATATCTATATTTAAATCTTCTCTCTCTCTCTCTCTCTCTCTCTCTTCGTCCCTAATGCAATTTATCATCTTTAATAGCTCACTAATTTCGTATATTTTCGGAATGACAAAAGAAATTTTATCCATTTACGAAAATAAGTCTTATCAGCATTGTATTCTTAATTTATATCCTTCTCTCTCTTTCTCCTTTTCGTTTTTTCTAATGCAGTTCTCAATTATTTGATAACTTGCTGATAATCCTTTATTCTCGGAAATGATAAATAACTAGCATTTCAAGAAAAAAATATCATTAAAAAAAGAAAATTATTATTTACATTCTTTTTTTCTTTTTTTGCTCTTTTCTCGTTTTTTTTTTAGATAATTAACTTATCATATATTTACAATCCTTTTGATAATTTTCTTTTTTGTTTAAAAAAGAAACTTCACAATGGTACAGCCATTGAATGTATACAACAATGCAATCAGAGTTTCATCGCTATTTCATCAGTGGCACCTGTCTTCTGTTTTCTTTTCAATTAAAATCGATTTTAAATCTATATTTTGAAAAATTTTTCATCGTTCCTTCCTTTTCTTACTAATTCTTTTCGTTTATTTTCATCTGTTTTCTTTTTTTTTTTTTTTTTTTTTTTTTCAATTCTTCATTGTTCAATAAAAATTTAAAAAGAAACAAAACAAAAATAAAAAAAGAAAGATTAATTATTAATTACTCAGGAATTCTTTAGGCAATAATGATAATGAATGAATGAGTAAATTGAGCTAATTGTTAAATGGAATGACTGTATAAGAAACAATGTTAATCTTAATCTGTTTTCCGTTTGAAGAATCAAATAATTTTTAAAATAAATTTTAAATTGAAATTATTCCTGCTTTCTTTATCGTTTTTTTTTTTTTTTTGCTAAGAGAATTGTTTCCACTTCACTCTTTTTTTCTATTTTTTATTTCACCAATAGCTTTTATTGATATTTAACCGATAAAAACCTGATCAGATCATTTTCAATTTATTTTCTTTAGTCTCCTATTGCTTTAACAATGCAGTATCGAGTCATTTCTTGTATAATAACAAATTAATATTATCGAAGTTTTAAACTTATTTTCTCTAATCTTTTGTCATTAAAGTTCTCAATACTGTGTAATTTATTATATAACAAATTTATTTTTTGTCATCTCCAGTCCATTTTTCCAATTCGTTTGTTGTTATCATAATGCATTACTGATAACAAATATAATCGAGATTGTTGTTTTGCTACTTTATTATACTGATCGATTTTCTCCTTGGTTTTCATTTAAATTTAAATTCTCCTTACCTTTGTCATTCCTAGTTTACTTTCTCTATCATTTTACTGATTTACTGCTATCATAATATAATACCGATGAGAGCAAGTATAATCCATTGTTATTGAACAACATAATAACAGTAATCAATTCAATTTCTTTTTGATATTATTTGATATAAAAATTAGAAAATTTCTCCGAAATACATCCATTTAGTATCTTTTGACATTTAAAATTTGGATGCTGAGTGGAAATTTAATGCATTCTCTGTCTAACTGTGACGTAATTAGTCTATCAGATGTAATTGTGGAATAATCTTCTAGCGGAAGTTTGCGATGCTCATCCGTTAAAACTGTCAAGTTAAGGAAATCAAGTTTTTTGATTTAAAAGAAAAGAAGAGACAAATTTTAAATAAAATTTATAGTTTAGCTGAATGAATACAATTCACGAACATAACTTCACGTAAGCCATTGAGAAGAATTAATTTTAGCGTGTAACTTCACGAAAACTATGACGAAGAATTGCTGTCGTCTAAATAAAGTTTGTTTAGTGTAGAAATCAATTAGCACTTTGTAATAATAACTAAAACAAATTTCATAATTAATCATATCTTTGAGCTCAATTCTCCGCTATGAAGCATATCGTGTTGTGAAGGTTGACCTCTTCTTGATTAACAGCTGCTATTTTTGGGTTAATGTTATTTTTTTTATCCGGAAATTAATTAAACATCTGTATAGTATCTTTGATAACATGTGAAGCTTATCAAATATTAATGCAAAATTTTATAGTATTTCCGTTATTCGGAAGGAAAAAAATGACGATTCTTTTTCAATGCTCTTTTCCTAGGAGACATAATTAAACTGTTTTCTGTCTGTTTGCAAACGAAAGAGGCGAGATTTTGTTGACGGAATTGAAATTAAAAAAACTAAGAACTAAGAATTCGAGATATATAGATTTTAAGCTAAACTTTTGATCAGAAGAGTAGCATAGCACAGATGATCGGAATAATAAGTTCACATCATTTAGCATTTTAATAATTGATAAGTATTCTCTTTATCATACACAATACAGGAAGTCAGTATTTTGATAACGGATAAGTTTTCCTGCTCATTCATCTGTATTATAGAAAGTGATTATTTTAAGTTAATTAAATATCGTAGTGGTGGTGAATGGTCTGAATTTATTTAACTGTGAATTTAATTTATTCAACTTGTAATTTTATATTAGAATTATCGATAGCATTAATTAATGAGTGAAAATTTGAGAGGCTTATCAAAAATTGCTATTTTTCAAACTTATCCTAAATTTTTCTTTCACTCTTTTAAACATTTATTTACTGTTCTATCATTTAAATCATTAATGTTATTACTTTATATCATTTTAAACATTTCAACATTGTGATGAGAAGCTTTGATGATATCATGATATAAAACTGTTCAACATCGTTGATAAGATTTCATTGACCACGAGAGAGAAAAAAACCTTTTTCTATTTCATTATCTTCGCTATTATTAACTTTGTCAAATAATTCGTTTCATTTTAATTTAAAAACGAATTAACAAAAATGTATTCATTAGTAGTCTATTGAGAAGTTTTATCATTAAAATCCTCAATAATTCCCATTATGCAAAATATTTTTGTGTATATTAATTTCCATTTGACACATTTCAAAGTATTGCACCAAATTATTAAAGTTATTTTCAATTTTATCAAATATATTTTCTTTGCCTATTCCTTCATCTGTTGCTCTTCCCTAACAAAATATGAATGTATTTCAGAATTCACTG
Source organism: Setaria digitata (assembly GCA_003640385.1). NCBI lineage: Eukaryota > Metazoa > Nematoda > Chromadorea > Rhabditida > Setariidae > Setaria > Setaria digitata. The sequence continues at coordinate 50,244 of RCAB01000431.1, read as the reverse complement.
TCAAATCTTTTGTCTTTTTTTTATCTGTTTTCTGCTATTTTTTTTCGTCATACTTTTCAAACATTGTTACCATTTTTCATTTAAATTACAACACCCACTTTCATACCTCTTAAGCAAATAATGATCATTTTTATTCTCATTTTCATAAAATAATTGATTCTTTTTTTGTAAACAACTAATCTATCTAATTCTCCTTAAACATTCCTTCTCTCTTAATGAATTCTCGCTTCAATATCTCTATCTATGGATGGATTGATTCTCTCCAAACATGTTATATCGATAGATTCTGTTTAAACATCTTTATCGATGGATTCTATCGAAGCATCTATTTCAAAAAAAAAAAAAAATTTGGATTCATATTCAATTGTTTCCGCTATTTTTTTTTTTTTTTTTTCAACATCAATTTATGAAGGTAGTTTTATTACATATAACTATTATCTTTATTCACTTAGCATTAACATTTGTAGCATTTTATCGTTATCATGTTATCTTTTTTTTTTTTGCATAAATTCTTTGCTATCGTAAGTTACATATTTTGAAATATTTTCTGAACCTTTCAATGATTACTTCTTACAGGGCAACTTCATCCATCAGAATCCATTCATTAATGTTCATTTTATCATATCTATTATCTTCATCGTTACAGCATTATAGAATGTTCTGTTTTGAAGTATTTAGATGATCAGTACTGATCAGTAGTACTATACGCCAATTGACATATTTCATACCTTTTTTTTTTTCTTCTTTCTCTTCTTTTTTTTTTCCCCCCTTTTAATTTATGAAGAAGGAGAATGAAATGGGCGAAAAGATAATTTCATTCCTTCCCGGAAATGAATCTGTCATTTTGAAGTTCAGAGGAAATCATATTGAAAGGGGACATTTTTGATTAAATTACATTTCTCTGAACAGGAAAAATTAAAAATGCAAAACCAAATAATGAAAGGAGTGAGCAGAAAAGCTATTTGAGAATAGAAATGTTAGAATATGTAGTACAGAGTTTGGGATTCAGAACTCCGGGGATCGAGATTCATGATTCAGGGATGCCAGATTCAGGATTTAGGAAAATAGAATTGAATTCAAGATGTTTGTGAAGCGAGGAAAGTTGTATTCTCAACATTCATGTTTTTAAATATAACATGTAAAAAGAAAAAAAAAAGGAGAAAGGGAAAAATAAATTTAAATCTAAGGAAAAAGAGAACTTTTTTTTATTTTCTAGTAAAAATAATAACCAATTTAAAAAAAAAAATAAAAAATAAGTAACTGATTGACCATATTTGCAAATAAANAAAAAGAGAACTTTTTTTTATTTTCTAGTAAAAATAATAACCAATTTAAAAAAAAAATAAAAAATAAGTAACTGATTGACCATATTTGCAAATAAAAATGTGAGGAGAAAAAAAGGTGAAATTGAAAAGAAAAAAAACAATTTTTTTAATCATTTTTTTCATTCTTGTTTGTATCATTTCTAAAAAGGAAGGCAAAAAAAGCGAAAGAAAAAGGAAAATTAAAAAAAGAAGAATAATTGGAATGAAATGGAATAGACAAGAAGGAATAACAAATGTTTGAAAGGAATATATTACTTATCCCAACTTGGCCTATTTGTTTTAAATTGAATTTTTGCTTTTAAATGTAGAGAAGAAAAAAAAAAAAAAAAATGGATAACATTCGTTAATGCTTCTTTTGCTTTTAGTCTGGAAAATTTATCGTCATTCTCATCTGATTAATACTTTTCTTTTTATTTTGTCGAAAATTAATGATGAAAACAAAAATATTCTTTTTTTTTTCTTATTTTCATCCTTTACTTTTACTCGTAGTTTTATTTTTTATTTTAAAAAAAAAAAAAAAAATGAACAAATTTTTGATAGAATGATAAAATAGAGGAAATATTTTTATTGGAAACCATCTTCTTCATTATCATCATCATCATCAGTGTTATCTTTGTGATTTATGTTGTTTGAGAAGGCTTGTTTTTGGTTGTTTATGCTAAACTGATTTTTACTATTATTGTCACTTAGTAGTAGCAAATTACTATTATTATTGCTATCATTATTCCTGTTATCCTTCATTCATCTATTAAATCATCAGTATTAATATTAACAATTAATAATAAGAACAATTATAATAAATAATAATGAAATAATTAATTAGTAATAATAAAGACGGTTTTTTTTTTCTTTTTTAATAACTTTTAGCTTACTTCTCTTCAAAAGTTAATATAGATTGACATATGGTTATCATGTCATTAGGCTTCCGAACTTTACTTTATTATGATAAGATAAGGAACGATCAATTGGTCACTAATATTTCTCGCAAGTAATATATATGTATATACATATATTTGACCTCTGTAATTATATATATAAATTTGTCTTTTATAGATTATCTTTATATAATTATGATCGGCCATTCTTAATATAACTTTTATACGACAATGTAGTTATCCCTTTAGAATATTTGTTGCTTCAGCGGTGCGATAATCTTTAGAATAACATTTAATTTTCAACAGTACGATGATTCAATTATCCTGTAATACATTTACTGTTTCAACGATTCAATATTTTTCTTAAGTAATTTTCAACGATAAACCCAACCATTAGTGTAATTTTTTTTTTTTTTTTCTGCAACTATTCGGCGACATAATTATCCTGATATAATAGAACTTCATGTATACTATACTATAGTCCTGTGGTATATTTATTGTTTCAACATTTCATTATCTTTTCTTAAGATAATTTTCAACGAGACGGCATTCTTTAATATGATTTTTTATTCTCAATCATACTTACTATATGTAGCTATTCTTTTGATTACTGATTACTTACAACGATTCGACAATCTTTATCGTACGATTTTCAACGATACAATGACTTTTAGTGTAATTATTGCATTCGACGATACGGCGTTTTTTAGTGTAAATTTATTTTCAAGAATACGACAACATAATTCTTTCTATTATTTTCAACGATACGACGCTTTTTAATGTAAATATTGCTTTCAATGATTTAGCATCCTCTATTTATATGTAAAATTTTATCTCTACAAGAGCATGTTTTATGCTTCATTAAACTACTTAAATGAATGAACGAATGGTATGTTTAAATAAACATAGTAATATCATATTTGATTGAAAAGGAAAAATTAAATAAGAATTCAAAAAAAAAAGTCACAAAATTTATGATTGGACAATTTAGTAGTTGTAAGAAAATTAATAAAGAAAAATAGTGTTGTTAAATTTGGCAAAAATAAATAAATAAATAAAAAGAAAAGCGAAGAAAACGATAAATTCATTTTTTTTTCTTCTTTAATCGACTTCTATATGGTACTGTTATCATTTATTTTGTTGAAAATTTGGTGACATTGTTGACCTCATTTTAACATTCCCAATGTGAACCCATTTCCTATTTATTTCTTATTTTTACTTTTTTTCTTTTTTAAATTTTTATAAATTTAATTCTTTTATTTTCATGTATTAATATATGTATTTATCATATATTTTTATTTCTGTTGTTGATATAATAACAGGAATAAAATATTTTTTTCTTTTATTTTATAAAAAGAAAAAAAAAATGATAAAAATTCCTTCTTTCAGAATATGTTCAGTTTAAAAAAAACGATACCAAGAAAAATATGCGAGATGATTGATTGAATTGTATTTTATCTAAAAGGCTCAAAAATTTTTTAATAACGGCAAAACGGAATTGATTTAAACGATTAATCGAATTTTGATGGCATGTTTCATATTGAACAAAAAACCAGAAAAAGGAAAGAGGAAAAAGGAAATCAAGAATTTACTGCTATTATTCAAACTAATAATTAATTTCCCGTTGAATTAATTAATTAATTAATTAGCAAAATTCATTCATCATGCATATTGGTGATTTAAAACGAGCTGTGGAAGATGTCGTCCTACGACCTGATGATAATCGTCTTAGCGATATGGAAGAACGTTCAACAATAGCTGCGCTAGATTTATGTCAAGTATTAAAAAAAAAATTTCTTTTTCCCTTTTGTTCAAATATTTATGATAAAATTCATCGAATTTGTCAAATTGAAAATTTCAAAAAAATTTTTATATTTATCCCACTTTAGTAGGTAGGAGTAAATTTTTTTTTTTTTTTTGTAAATTTTCAATCCAAATCTACAAATATAACTCTTTTTATCATCTTCATTCATTTCCTCTCCTTATATTCTAATTTTTTTTCCATTTCAAATTTTTAATCAAATAGAAAGTGTAATTTTGACATTTATTATTTTATATTTTAATGGGAGTAAATTAGTTTCCTCTTTTTTCTTTTGCTTATAATTTAAAATTTTATTTAAAGAAAAAAACTTTTTTTTTAGTCAAGACAAGGTCAGAGAAATCTTCCACGAATTTCAACATCAAATCAACGTACTGCTACAACACTTGCATCATCATCATATAGCGGTGAAATGCTTACCAGTTCCACCGAGAGTACCTGTAGTACCTCGGTAACAACATCAAGCGGACATGTTGCCAGTACTGCACCATTAAGTATGAGTACATCCCTTGATACGATGGTTTGAATTTTCATTAAAATTTTCTCTTTTTTTTTAAATGATTTTTTCTTTCTTTTATATTTTTTATACATTTTTATTAAGTTTTGATTTATCAAAAAAACAAAAAGCTATTAATATTTAAGAAGTGAAATTAATAACTTTTTCCCAAAATAAAACATTTTTCGTATTAATTAAAAAATCATTTTAATTAGTTAGTAAAACACATTTATTTGTTTTTGTTATTTTGTTGGATTCCAAAAATTTGTTTTTTAATTTTAATATTAATTTCAGGTTCTACGACAGACATTATCTTCCCGACCATCGCTGGGTACATCTCGACGTTCAAGTCGAGTTCTTCCACATTATAGTCATAGTAAGCGAAAACGGTCAAATTCAGTTTCCTCATGTATGAATAAAGGGTTTCTTTTATTCATTTTATTAATTTATTACCAAATCAAAACCATTTTAAAATTAGTTTGTTTTTATCAAATAAATTTTCATGTTAGACTGGCGATTTGCGATTAGTCTAGGAATGTTTGAATGTAAAGCGTAATTGTATTAAATTTTGCAAATAAATTTAAAAATGTATAAATCCAAAGTATACGACTACGTAATTATTACAAATAAATTTTCAAAGCATGAATATGAAGTATAATTGTTAGCCATATCGTACCAAATAATCTCACATTTGTATTTTATATCACTGTTTCGTTATTTTCACATTATCATTGTAACTATTATCTTACAAATAACATCTTATTAAGGCAGGACTTTATTGTTTTGTTGCCTTCAGAACAATTAAATTAAACAACATCTTATTAAAACTAAATATTACCGTACAAATAACATCACATTAAGGAATTTTGTTTATTATCTTTTAAAATAATTTTGCACTTGGTATTCTTTGCTCCTCACATCAATTAATTTCACATTAACAACTGAATATTACTGTTGAAATTTTTTGCACATATTGCTAGGAACTTTTCATCTTATCATTTCTTCTTTTCATTTTTAACTCTTTTTTTTTTTCAGCTTTTTAATACAACATGGTGTGACAAGTACAGCAGGTGTTAGTGCTACGACAACCGGTGGTGCTTCGGCACTTTCATTACCGCCAACCGCTCGACATACACCTTTCCGATTTGGTGATTTTGATGAACATTCTTCGACAAGATCAGCAAGTGGTGAAAATCCTTCTTCAGCTCCTCATACAACGGTTAATTATTACGTAGTTCCAATTTTAATATTTGTAAATGATAATTTTGGTAATCATTTTTATGTCATGTTAATCATATCACTTTCTTTTTAATATTTAGTTGAAATTTATTATTAGAATTTTTTCGTCCTATTCTGAAAGAAGAAAAAAATTTTTTTTTCCATTCTTAATTAATTAATATTTTAGAGCATTACTGAACCGATGTTCGGTATTCGTATGCAGCAACAACAGCAACATCAGCAACCATTGCTCTCTGAAGAATGGACAAGAATATGTCGAGAACGAGAAAGTGAACGAAGGCAACAACAATGTGGCAAATTTGAAGGTTAATTTATCTTTTTCAAAGTTTATTTTAAAGTTTTAGTTTAAATATTGCATTAATTTAAGAGATTTCTACTAAAGCATGCAATATAAATTTATTTAACATGTCGTTGTTACTGTCATTGTTTTCTTTCTGTGTTGTTTTTTCAACATTGGAAAAGAGCTCTTTTATAAAAGGCAAATTTTTTCGAATTTCCAAAAATATTACCAGTATGATCCCATATTAGATTATTGATTTACACAACAATAATTGTATACCTGAAATACTATACATTCTAAAAATCTCTGCTGTTATTATGCTTTGAAGAAAAACTTTTTTTCTAAACTTAACAAAAATAATGATGTTTGCTTGCTGCAATCACTTCATTTTAAAATATTTCTCCATCTTATAATCATGCAGAATTTTATTCACTGATTCTATTTACATCTAATTTGAAGTGCAAATAAGTGAGATATTTCTCTGAGAGAGGAAAAAAAATAAATAAATAAAGAACCGAAACTTTTCTACCGTAAGACGGTAATGAATTAAAAAGTTGAATGAGTAAACTAATAAACCATTAGTCGAAGCTCTCTTCTAAATTTTTTTTTTTTTTTTGACGAAATGCTTAAAAAATGTTTTATTAACAAGTAATTTATGTAACGATTGTCAGTTCCGTTTAGCATTATTATTTAAAATATTAGAAAATTTCATTTAACAACATACTATTGTACACATACTCATTTAAAATGAATGATATCTTTCAAATGATTTTTATCTATCACAAAATATGTAACCATTTATTGCGAGAAAAATTACAGAATATAAGACCTCCAAAAGTTGTACAAAATTTTTAGGTTTTGTTTATATTTTCTCATTAAATTCAATTATTTATTTGTTGGTAAAAAAGAAAAAAAAAAAAAAAAAAGAAAATTTTAAGTGTTCGGTTTTTGCTGAAATTATTTGCTATCTTAGTGCGAAATTTAAAAATTCCAAGGATTAATCGAACTATTAACAAAAAAAAAAAGAAGAAAGTCGGAAAAGTACGAAATATCATACTGAAAGTTTTTCAAAGTTGATTTCTTTTTTTTATTTCTTTATTTTTTGGAATTTTTTTCCAGACAGAAATTTCAAATGACTTAAAACTAAAAAAATAAAAAGTTTAACTTCCAATTTTTTGTTGCAGAAATATTTTTCGAATGTCTTTTTTTTTGCTTTTAATAAGGAAGAAATTAACTAATTCATTATATTAATCAATCATTGAAAGCTTAAAATGAAGAAAAATGCGAAATTTTAGAATTAAATTTCTTTCGCCTTTGTTTTTTTCACTTCTATCTTATTACTATTTGGAAATTATTTTTTAATTTTTAGAGGCAAAGAATTATAAAATTTGCAAAATTAAACCTTTTTTTCTCTCCCTCTTTTATCTTTTATCCTTATTATTTTTCAAAAATACCTTTTCGTTTATTCGTTTGCTTTTTGTTTTTTTTTTTTTTTTTTTTTAATTTTATCTAATTACAGATGCAACATTAGCAAATCAACAACAGGTGTTACCAAATAATTGTACGCTACCAACAAAATTATTCCCTGTAAGCTCATTTACAACATTTCGTGAGGCACATAAAACATATGAATCGGACAACGAAGAAGAAATGGAATGTGACTGAAATGATTTTGCTGTGTATAAATAAATAGATGAATGTATTTTATTTATATATAAAATATATTCATCGTTTTTAAGGCTTTCAGTTTTTGCATAAAATTATGGCTAGTTTATTAATGATTATAGACTTATTAATAATTTTATACTTTTTCTTTTTGCTGAATTTTGAGGAAGCTGAGAAAAAAAATGATCAATAATTATAATTTTTCAATAATTTGCCAGTTCCTTCTTTTCTGGTTTTGTTTTTTTAAGTTACTGAATTTTGAATATGTTAGAGACAAAAAAAAAAAAGAAGAGGAGGGAAAAAGTTATCAATTAAAAATAATACGTCGTTGATGAATGATAATCAAAAATTTATTCTTTTTTTTTCGAATTAATTAGCTTTACTCAGTTATGCTTCTTTTTTGTAAATGCTCGTTTTTTTTTTTCTTTTTTATGTTGAATTTTGGATAGAAGTAAAAGGATGGGAGGAAAAAATTCTAGTTTATTTGTGTTTCTGTCTAAAATTAATTTACATGGATATTTTTTCGACAAATATATCAAGGGGGAAGTGAGAAAGGGATTTAAATTTTGGAAAAATTGAATTTGACAAGAAAAAAAATCTTAATTTACCGGATAAATTAGGAATTTTTTTCACGATAATCATGTTAAAAAATTAAATTTGGCTTCAAAGTAATAACGAAAAAGATGTTGCAGAAATTCTTAGTTAACTATTATGCTTTATTTATAATTGGCGATACATTTGAGTGATATCAATTTATCAATGAAGTAGTTGTGGAGTCAGTCGATTTTTCTCATTGTAATTGCTATTCATAAAAGTGATTGTCATATTTGATAGTTAAGCTTTTTCTTCTGCAAGATTTCTCAAAAAAAAAAAAAATTCAAATTTCAATCTTTTTTTAGAAAAAAATTCCATAGAAATGCCATTTATTTTCATTATTTCTAATTAATAATTTAGCAAGCATTTTTACCACTTAAAGAAAAACGAAAAATTATTATTTAATTTTCAAAGAGGAATCATTTTTGATTAACATTTTATATATATATATATTTTTTTTTCTAATTTTACAGTTGTTATTTTGAGTATAAAAATATTCTTTCCTTTTTTTTTTGCATACTATATTTTGCTTCCTTTCATTTGTATTTAGAAAAAAATATTATATTTGGAATTTAATTACAGCTCTATGTATTTCTATTTATGTACTATTGGCATACATATACGTATGCATTTGATTTGTAGCATTTCGTTAATGTAATATCCGATATTACTATGGGTTATAATGAAATTTTGAAAATTAATACGTATTGTATTAGGATAAGATCTCCATCAATATTTCTCAATTAATTATAATTATCTTATTTATTTAGGAAGAAGTTACTTTACAATGTTGTTATGTTCAAATTTTGACATAGCATAATAACAAATAATTTAGCGTATACTTTTTTTGAGTATTATTTTGTTGTTAGTCGTAAACATTTCAATAATCTGTTCAGTTATAAAAATAAGTATGCAAATAAATACGCAATAGGAGGAAGTGATAATCGGTCAAAATTTGTTGCTAATAAATTCCATTAATATTATTTTTATCATTCTTGAATGGATTATGAAGAAAAAAAAAAAAGGAAATTTTAGTCATAAAAGAATAAATTCATTATTTATGAGACTTATCATTTACTGATAACAGTGATGATTAAGTAAACAAAATTGACACTTTTATTCAGAAAAAGCTTACTAAACTTTAATATTATTATATAATGATTGCGATTGACTAAATTCCTAATTTTTTATTTTCATATTTTCGTCTCAGTGGTTGCTATTATTAGATCCATAAATGAAATAATATATTTTAATGATTCATTTAAATAAATTGCAATAACAAAAACATTAACAAAGTAGGAACAATATTTAAAAAAAAAAAAAAAAAAAAAATTATTAGAAACAACAAAGAAGACAATGGGATTGAAAGAGAAATAAAATGATTTAAATTTTCTTTCACATATATATATATACATAAGCAAATAAAATAACCTCTTTCAACAGTAACTATTTAAGAAGCGCTAAATAGCGAAAAAATGGTTTATTCCTTTTTCTTCACATATTATAGTTCTTCTTTTTTCGTTACTTCTTTTTCCTGAAATGTTGCAAAGTTTTTTTTTTTTTTTTTTTGCCTTTTCTTTTTCATTCGTAATAAAATTTTTCATACAGTTATTTGCAGACAGATCGAATCCCTATTTTAATTTCCAATAGTTGCTATTAAAAGTTTTTAAATTTTACGGAGTGATAAATCGAATTACATATTTTAATTTCCAACGATTACTATTGAAAGTTTTTAAGTATTGCAGACGGAAAAATCGAACTAAGATCATACCTATTCACATTTTCATTTCCAATGATTGCTTTTAGAAGTAAATTCTTTTTTTTTTTAATGAAGCAAAGGATCCTATTATAATGTTATTATCATTAGAAGTTTCTGTGATATTTGGGAATTTTTCCGCTCAATTTAATCTTTAAAAATATATTCTTCAAATTTTTCTCTTCGTTTTTCAAATTTTTTTTTTACAAAACTTACATTCTCTTCATCCACATTATTGTCTAATTTCTTCCTTTCCATAATTTCAATTGATTTCATTTCTTTCTTATCTTTTTTCGATTGTTTTTCCATTTCATCGTTAGACTTATCCTTCTTTTTCTCCTCTTGAAAATCATAAGACTTATCTTTATTTTCTTCTTCTTTTTTCTTCTCCTCCTCCTTTTCCTTTTCCTCTAATTCCTCCGTTTTTTCCTCCTCTTCGTTTGAATTAATTTCATTTTTTCCCTCTTCTTTTTTCAATTTTTCCTTCTCTTCCTTTTTCCTCATTTCTTCTTCACGTTCAAGCTTATCATAGAATTCATTTCTCATTTTATCCTCACCAATTCTACTAACATTCAACGTAAGAGCAGCAAATTCCTGAAATATTTAATAAATTTTTTTCAGTGCTTCCTTTTCAATATTTCAAAATTCTCTGACACCGAATGATTTCTGTCATTTGAAAATTCTCTCTGTTCCTTGAAAACTCTGTAATATTCGGGAAAGATTCAGTGATATTAATAGCACAGCAATATACGAATGATTAAAATTACTTTTTTTTACGCATGAATTCTTCATTTTTGAAAATATTTTCCAGTGATTTCTCTTTGAAACTTTTTTGGAAGTAATGTGTAAAACCGAAATCTTGTCAAGATCGGCTTTTTTTTTTCAAATTTACTATAAATTACTTGAGCTTCTTCGATGGAATCGGTGATAATGATATTATCAAATGTTGTGCCACTATTTGTTTGCCACAAATCGATTCCAATTGTACCAATATCATCAAATAGGTAAAGATTCGGATCTGGTACATAATCTGGATTGTCAATTTTTGGATGTATCCATTCTCCCTAAATCTTTTTTTTTGATATTCGCAATCATAAATCCGAAATAAATAACTTTTTAGAAAAATATGTTTTTTTGTTAAATTTATTAGTGAATGTAATGCAAAGAGTAATGAATTTGAAAATAGTAGTTATTTTGTCTAACGTTAGCTTTTTGATAAGCTAATGAATGATATCATATTGTATTTTTAAGTTTTCAAGTTAAATAAATGTTTACAATATATGTGGGAAATTAATAAACCTGATAAAAAATAATCAACCTTATATGCGGGATTTTTGATTTCTCTGGGACTCCATTCACCTTTGTAATCCGGATTAACCTTTCCCGGTGGTTCCCATTCACCATCCCATTCATCATCCCAATCATCCGGTCTCTTAACATCTAAATCCAGTATAAATTCTGGTTGGTCCCAATCATCCGGTTTTTTATCATCCGGATCAGGAATAAATTCATCGTCAACCCAATCAGCTGGCTTTTCCACACTTGGATCCTGAAGTTTTTCCTTTTTCCTTCCATTTTCTTTTTCAAGATATCGCGAATAATAAGCATTTGATTAAATATGGAAATTGCTTAAATTGCATTAAAAATAGATTACTGAAATTAAACTCGTAATTGAAAAGGGAAAGTCGAATAGAAGATGGAAAAAAGTATTAACGAAAATTTTTCTTGGCTTAAGAAAATCATAGTGATCTTCTAATTCCCCACTGATTCGTTGTTCATTATCAGCTAGAATTTCAATCGAATTATTTGGATATAAAATTAATGTATAGACATGGTAAAGTTCATCATCCTGAAATAAGCAAGTAAACTGAACATTTAATTCATTTTACCCATTAATATTGTATAATCACTAAATCATAGATAATTCTGAGCAATTTCTGTTTCAAAATTTTCAATTTTCCCAAACGATTTTTTTAAAGAATTTAATCAATAATTTATATTGAAGAAAAAATTAATGATTAAAATTAGAACTGTGAAGTTTTCTCCTTCATCCTTCTTTTTCCTTTTTCACTAATGAATATCATTTTTTGTCCAAAAAATCCTCAAATAATTTAATTAATGGAGAAAAAAAAAGTGAAGAACCTTTGATTTATAATAAAAAATTATAAAATTCAAAAGATACGTACAAAAATAGGTAAAAATGAATTGCATGAATAGTATGAATTGTTGTAACGAAAGATGGCATGAATTTTCCTCACGTATACGCCACATATATCTGGTCCAAACATTACGTGATATGGTGTATCACCATTGAAGTCCTTCTGATCAATTTCTGATTTCATTATCTGAATGTTAATTAATTAATTCTCTCAACAAATTCTGTTAACGTTAGAAAAAAGTTCACTCCCATTACCATGTAAACATTACATGCCTTTCTCTTATCACCTAAATTATTAATCTGTACGTTATGAGTCTTATCATCATATAGTTTTTCATTACGTTATGACTCTTTTTCACCGTGTAATGCGCTACGTTATGGCTGTAATTATCACGTGAACCAAATGCTATCCTTCAGAAAGTTTCACACAACTAATTAGCTAACAACCTTTGAAGATACGTCCTCTGATGTGTATGAATGTTCCTATTTTCAATTTCATCATTGAAAGTTTTTTTTATTATTCCATCTAAATACATTGGCACTGATAACGGTTGGTCAGTGACAGATAATCAAATATCTCAAATAACACACATGGCTGTTCCATCCAATAACAATATAATAAAATGCTGAACACTAATATGCTACCGTAAACACAGTTTTTCAAATCCCTGATATTTTTTATTTTATCAGTTCTCGTGCTATTTCAGTTTGCTCAGCTTGCTTTTCTTGCATTAAATGAAATCAAAATTGTTTAGCTTTCTCTATTAAAATGCCTTCACAATTATATGATCGCTAATTTCAGTACTAAATTTATAAAGGACAAAATTTATTTTAGTCAACTATACTTTTATATAAAGACCGCCGCAATCCTCTTCGGGTAAAGTAAATCTTTTCGTCGCATACTGAATAATCAATGGTTTATCTTTATTTGAAAATTTTGGAAATTTTGCTGATATTGCATAATGTTTGAAATCCTGAAATTATACATCATTAATTTAAATATTTTTAGAAGAAAAAAAACATATTATATATGTTATGTAATATATGTTTTTCTTTTTTTTTTTTATTTTTTATATAAATAACACTGATAACATTGATAAAATAATTCGCAAAAAAAAAAAAAGAAAAAGTAATACCTCAGTTGTGGTAAGTCCAAGATCCTCAACTGGATCATTATAAAATTGCCCGTAAGAAAGGTTGAATTTTCCGTAATCATTTTGATGTTCGGATAATATCCAGCGTTCTTTCCAGCCATCTCCATCTAGAAAATAAAAATGAAAAATCAGGTAAGAAATTAGTAATATTTTAGTTAAATAAGCTTTAAGTAATAAAAAAAAGATATTTTACTTTAGTAAATCTTAAATAATAAAAAAAAAATGTTTTAATAGAATAATTTATGAATTTTAATGGTAGTTGAGTTATTTTATATCAAAGAAGCATAATAACTACTAAATTTATTTCATATTTCAAACAAATATTTCAATTCTTGATCTACCAATTCGAATAATTTAGTTCTAGTCTCTTTCATAAATGTTTCACTTAGGAAGAATGCGTAATCATTCACGGTGCTAATTAGATTTAAGCTCATCGCAACTCTCACTGAACAAGCACACAATTTTCAAATAGACAAATTAGTATGGTTATTATCATTGGAATACATTGATTCAAAAAATAATAATAGTAAAATAAAATAAAATAGTCCACTACATATTTATTTAATTACAAATAATCACCCTTAACATTTTCTTTCTTTTTTTTTTCATTTTTTTTTCATTTTTTTTTTTTTTGTTATAAAAAGATCTGCTATGTTGTAGAACGCATTTCTTTCTTCAGTGGTCGAGATGGATTTTCAAAAACCATCAAATTTGATCAACTAAAAGCTCAGCAGGAGAAGAAAAAAGGAAAAAAGATTGAAGATTTTGATCAACATATTAAACGAAGTAAAAACCTTTGAACTGTTCTTGGAAATAAATTTCGCCATAAACATGGTTGATAAGGATGATAAAGCGTAAAATCAAAGCGAATGTGACTGAAAAAGGAGGCATAATTTACTACTGATTTCATTCATCTATTCCTGCTTAAATGCTAAATTTTTCGGCCTAAGCACAAATCATTATTGGGTTAGCTCATCATAAATGTCCGCCTTTTACTGGTCCACGTCATCTAATTGGCAAATTATCATTAGCTGATAGATCCTACTTCGAGCTTTAGCGTTATTTATTTCAGCTGTTTCTAAGTCAATAGAATTAAAAAGTGGTTTTTTTTCTTCACAGTGAATTTCTTTGTTCATACAAAATAATACACAATATTTCAGTCATGACGAAATCTGCGGGAGCGATTAAATTCAAAAATAATAAATTAACTATTGACTCGTATAAATTATTTCAACAAATCAGAATGACAGTGATATTGTGTTCGGTTGTTAATTCAAAAAAATCCTTCACGTATATTTCGAAATTGCAGAACTGCAGGAATCGGCATTCCACAAAGTGAATCTTCATGGTTTTTACATAAAAGTTGCCAACTATTAACCACTGATTCGAGGCGTTCATTACATGATTCTTTTCGTTTTTTTTTTTTTTTTTTAAGAATGCAAAAACCATCCCACATTAATCTGATTCGATTATTATCATTTTCTATTCATATAATTTACCCACTTCAGCTTCAGTCTAGTGATATCGGCTCTCTTTTTCCTTTATTTTTGAAGATAATTCTGTAAAAAAGTTAAAATGACAAAATACATAAGTCCACCAACAGCAGTAGAAGGTCACGGATTCCTGTTCACTCCATTACGATTATATGGTTATGTAAAAGACCCGATATATGGATGGTTATGGAAAAAAATGACCCGGTACCGCTAATATGCGAACTATATATCTGTTCAATATTTAAACATTATATAAGCAACAGACATTTATTCCTGATCTGAACAAATAAACAAAGTTGAGAAGCGAAATAAAATGGAGACTGAAGATATAATAGAACAACAAATTTACGAATAATATTAATATCCAATAATAATAAATTAAGTATCCCCAGTACCAAAATTTATTATTTTACTTCATAGTAATGAAATCTCTCCCAAACAACAAATTTTTTATCAAATTTTCCCAAGGAGATCCTAACAGTAAAAAGTAACAATGCCAGATATCAAAAAATCGATGTGGCAGTTGGCGTGCCAAAAAAGAAACCAAATTACCGCATTAGAGAATAATCACTCTTACAATTCTTCATGATCCTCCGAATCCTGCAAAAATGAAGTAAAGCAACTCTTTGTTTTGTTTGATAAAGAAAGAAAAAGAATGTAAAACGTAAACTTTGCAAACTTACTTTTTCCTTTTTGTCTTCTCCTTTCTCGTCTTCGTCTTTGTCTTCATTTTCTTTTTCATCCGCCTCTTTTTTCTTCTCTTCTTCTTCCTTCCTTTTCTTTTCTTCTTCTTCATCTTGTTTTGTTTTCATTTTCTTCTCACCTTCTTTGGTTATTTTTAATGTCTTTTCACCAAACTTCTGTAAATGGTAGATGACGTAGGTAATAATATGAGACTAACATCCACGATACATCCGCGTATATTTTAATTACAATTTCGGAAAAATTCAGTTCCAAGCTAATGAATCCACTTCATATCACTATCCCATAGCGAAATTAAGCAAAGCCAATGTTCGCTAGTAATATTAAGATTAATGTAAAAAACGGCATGAATACAAGTACCAGTGATACAAATAACGAAAATTTGTAGTAACTAACTGGTTATGATGAAACATACTGATAGTTCAATATATTAATAGAAACACAAAACATTACCTTGGCTTCTTCAATACTGTCCGCAACAATGACATCATCGAAAATGGTCCCTGATTTTACCTGCCATAAATCAAAGCCAATTGCTCCTATATCATCATAAATGTATAAATTGTCATCTGGAGTGTACTCTGGATTATCGATTTCTGGATGAATCCATTTGCCCTAAATATTTTAAAAAATTAAGGAATGAAACAAAGACCGCTACGCTTTATTCGCATTATCAAGCAGAAAATTTTGTTATAGGTTTACCTTGTAAGCAGGATTTTTCTTTTGCTTCGGTTTCCATTCCCCTTTATATTCTGGATTATCAACCATCGGCGGTTCCCATTCTCCATCCATCTCATCGTCCCAGTCTTCTGGTTTCTTTGCATCAGGATCAGGAATATGTTCTGGCTTATCCCAGTCTTCCGGTTTCTTGTCATCCTCATCGTCGATATATTCCCGCTCATCCCAATCTTCCGGTTTTTTCGCATCCGGATCCTGAATATCCCCAGCTTAGCAACTCTTTGTATTGTACAACAACTCGCCATGTTTCCAAATTTTTCTTGAGTATGAAATTTATAAACTACAATTTTCTACTTTTTAAAGAACTCTCACTTCAGCAACTTTTGTTCTCATAAAAAGCTCGGAAGAATGTTTATGCTTTGCGATCCCAAAAAACATTAAATACAACCTTAATTTTTTTCGGAGGAAGGAAGTCCCAGTCTGCTTCTAACTCGCCAGACTCGACCTTTTCTCCATCAATTTGTACCTCGTAAGTATTATCTGGGTTCAAAATCAACGTATAAAGATGCGTGAAGACGTCGTCCTGTAGAGATAATAAGCAAATGACATAAAAGATAAATCAAATGGAAAAAAGTAAAATTATGTGTTTCCCATGTTCATCTCGGACGAACCCGTGTGCCTGATAAAGGTGGACGGGTAGATACTCGAGAAATATTGATCTAGCTTCTCAAAAAAACATCGACATATTGTTAAACTACCGATGAATCCATGAAAAGCATATGTGATCCAAAAACAAACAAAAGTCTACTGTAAAACACGACCTTGCACCGAATGTCTTTCTTGATCATGTGATTCCTGCCCTTATAATGGAAAATGACATGGACTTTCTTCGTTCCAGGTCCACATATATCTGGGCCAAACATAATATGATAAGGAGTTTCACCATGAAAGTCTTCCAGGTTGGCATCTGATGACATCAGCTAAAAAAGGTTTGTGTATATATAATCCAAAAGTATATTTGCTTAGAAACAATAAGAAAAATAAAAATATGATCTGACGCTTATTATAAAAAGCCGTCGGTGTTCTCACCGTTCAATAAAGCATTGGTAACAAAAACACTAAAAAATGGCTTTAAAAATAATATTTAAATGCAACAAATGTTGTCATTCTCGTAAAAACGTAATGAAAGAAAAAAAAAACTGCAAAATACAATTTCACCTTAACATAGCCTCCACCACAATCGATGTCTTGTTCATGTTTAACGCTAAACTGAATAACTAGCGATTTACCCCGGTTTGAAAAACCTTTCTCAAATTTGGCACCAATGGAATAAAATTTCGCATCCTGCAAGAGATAAAAGATCGTGCAACATAAAACCATAAAATCACAATGTGAATATACTGAAAGTAATAGCGAATAATCTTAATAACTAATTCAAAAAATAACCTGTGTTGTCTTGAGACCCTTATCTTTGACAGCGTCACCGTAAAATTTACCATGTGATATTTCCCATTTTCCGAAATCATCCTTATGTTTTGACTTTATCCATCTTTTTTCCCATTCATCGTCTGAAAATTAAGATGTCTGATCTGTTTAATTCGAAAATAATGATATAATTCAGTGACGAAAAAAACCTCCAGCAGCACAATTTTCGAGGATCTAAACTAAGCTTAGCAGCCATTACTACCAAGCTACATGGTATAAATGAGCAGTTCATATCATGATTTCCTTAACCACTAAAAGTTTTGCTATTTTCTTAGCCCTTTATGTAAGCATTTCATGTATGTATATATTACTTCTCCGCATAAACAAAAAAAAAAAATCCCCACTGCTACACTTTATTTGTTTTTTTCTTTTTATAAGAAAAACATCTGAACATACCCGAGAACTCTTCCTTGAAATATACTTTAGCGGTGACCACTGAGATGCAAACAAATCCTAACAGTACATATAGCTTCATTACTGAAATTCATGCGCAAATAAGAAGGAAAATCTTCATGACAACTATCAACAGATCGCCTTCGACATGCGTTGCTACTAATTGTCATTTTATTACGGTTCCATCTTTATCCCCTCTCCCGATATAGATTTCTCAACCCAGTGACCGATGAAAGTCAGTGTGAAATGTGTTTCAAATATCACCTTCCAAAAAGTAAGGAAAAAATAAGAATAACGAAATTTTCTTCATTTAAAAACTCAACTTTTACACACTATAAATCTAATCCTAATATCTAAAATGTTCAAAGTTGAAATTTAATTTGTTTATTTATAATAGTAATACATGGCAAACAGACTTCAACGTCGTAAGGAACTGTCGAAAAGAGACCAGTCTAGCTTTAGATATGCTGTTTGACGAAAGTACTTACTCTAAAATAGCTTGCTAGACCAATAAAGTTGCTTTCTTTTTACATATGTATAACTAGAACTCCTAGCATGACTGATCAAACAAGACTGAAAGAGCCTAGCACCGCTGACACGCAAATGAGACAAGCATACCTATCACGCAGTACCACGCAGCTTCATACATGAACAGTCACTGAGGTGTAGCAGCACCTCTAAAAACCACCCCTTTCAATGGCCAAAAGGTCGCACGCTTACTGGTCCACGTCAGCGTTCAACCAATCAGCTTACGACATCTAAGCGGTCAATGGGCGGTGCTACTAGTGAATAAACGCACGCGTCCTCGATTGCTCCAGTTGTAATAGAAATTGACCATTATTTGATGGAGGAGAAAGGGAGGTGAATGCGACACGTTTTCACGTCATTTCTTACGCAAGACATAAGGCATTTTAGCTATTTACGTGTAATCTTCACAAAAAGAAGAAAAGCGCCTGTATATATTACAAGGTATACATGAAGTACCAATGAATTACTCTAAGTGAAATTTTTTTTTTTTTTCTCACAATTACATGATATGAACAGAATTTGTTATTCCTGATTTGTTTGTTCAGCTTTGAAGAGATATTAATTTGTTGGATATACGAAGTGGAACGATTCCCTCTCTCTCTCTCGTACACACACACACAACAGAGCCAAAATTCATCAACTTTTCTTCACTGAGCATCTAATACATTCACATTGACAGGCTACAGTTCATCTCTGATTTGATATTTGATAATTCAATGCACAATACATATTTATATCGACAGGTCAAAGTTCATCCTCCGGTTTTATTTCAGTTGGATAAACAATATGCTTGATATCACTGGGTATTTTCTTTCCTTTTGAAATCTACAAATTTTTAAATAATTTTCATTTTTTTTGTGCTATATTTTATAAGGGAACATGTTTTTTATATACATTTTAATCGTGCACATAGTCATTTCTTCACCATGTACTATTGTTGTCATTATATTTGATTGTTTGATATCTAAAAACGGGCTTTTCATAATGCAATAATATTTATTATTTCTTTAATTTGGCAAATAAAAAATAATACTAATCTTAGAATTTCATGTACAAATCATTTCACTTATCTTGTGATGAAATTTTTATGAATCTCCAAATTCTTTACCAATATAACACATTTTCCTTTCTTCTCCTGTACTTTTTTCACTCAATTCAATTTGAGCTGTTTTTTTTTTCTTTTTTTTCTTTTTTTCAGTAATTTCCTAAAATATCAAAAGATATGGCTATTTCACAAATGACCGACAAATTATAACCAGTGTAGGAAAAAGATAAGGAGGAGCACTCCGAAAATTCCATATTGTATATTAGTATTTGCAGTTAGTCAATGCCACTGATAACAATTTAGTACGATAAGGATTTTTGATGCACTGATTGTTTGGTCGGTAACTTGTAATGTAAATAAGCAAAAAGGAAAAGGAAAGGAAGGTTCGGGAAATAAAAAATTTGATCTGAAAAGGATATTTAACAATACTTACATTAGCATAAACTTAACCTCTAATCTGCAATAATGTAACAATCGCTCAGATTAACTTTGACAAAAATGCTTTAATGCTAAAATATTTTTATTTCACTTGTCAATTAGACGATGAGCCGAATTGTCCCTGCTAATCAAGAGATGACTTTCTACTATATTCCAGCGTTAGCGAACTGTTCTGCCACGTCATTCCGAGTATGAACAAATCTGCTTTTCTCGACAGAAATAACTTTGCATGAGTTATGAGTACTTCAAATAATTTTCAACTGCAGTAGCAAAGAAAAAATTAGATTTTTCCGTTTTCCGGCTATGCTGCTGCCATGTAATTACCTGCGCATAAATATATATTCTCCAGCTGTATTTGAAATTTCTATTGCTACGTGATTGAAATACAGGGAAAAAAAGCATTAAATTTTATCTTAGAATTATCTTATTTCGAAAATAACCTTTTCAGCATTTCTCTTTTAAGCAGCCATTCTTTTCAGTAACAGGAATTAACAATCAAAGTTCCAAAATCTGCTGTATAGAACATTCCAAAAGTTCCTGTAAGAAAAATATTATGTGTGCAACGAAATGTGACTATGGTTGGGTTCATAAACCTGAAAGGTGAAGAATGAACTATGTCAACAATTTTTTTTACGATACCTTCGCTGTCACATAAAATAGCAATTAAAAGATCCTTCTAAATTTCAAAGCACCATTCGATTTTTTTGCCTTTCTGAACGAAAACGTTTCTCACTGAAACAATTTGAAAGCCAGCTGAAGAGCAATCTGACTGATTTCACACTGCACTATCAATCACTTAAAAATTTATAGCGTTTATAATTGCACACAACAAATAAGATCGAGAACTGCCATTATAAACCTAATGCTACTACCAACATATTCTGAACCTGCAATTACAAAATACAGCAACATCGATGTCACCAATCATAGCTACTACTAAATTAAAGATTTTTACACCATATTCAATACATAATTATAAATGATGATTATTTTTATGCATCCTTCAGTACGCCTTCATTGATGAACTCTTCTGGCTTTTTCCGATAAGCTTCATAATTCATTTCCACACAAAGTTTAGTCATAAAGTAGAATAATACACCCTGAGGTAGCCATAGATACCAACGATCAAACCATGTGTTTTTCAACACCTGCAAATCATTATCTGTTCTAAAATATTTGTTATATAGAAAGAATAGGCAGCACCAATAATTTACTAGCAACATTCTATTACGCGAACTTTATCTGTAACCATATCATTCAATAAAACAAAATCGTAAAAATCTTGAAAATATATTTAAACGATTAGAAGTAACAGTAAATTCTTTAAGTAATGTTCGTATAAGTATTCTTCACTTTTCTTTCATTCCATCCTTCAATTTCTTCAACAGTTTTATCATTCATTTCCTTCGCCACTATTCTATTTTTATTTCCTTCACCAGTATTCTGTTCTTCATTTCTTTCATTACCAATCAGATCTTTGTTGCTCTAATCACTATTAACTCTTTTACAGATAAACCAAAAAGTTTTCATTTTTTTCTCAGAATAAAGCGATGTGAACACTGATAAAAGAAATCAGAAACAGAATTATGATCAATGGAATGAAAGATAAAAGTAGAGATCACCGTTAAAAAAGAAATGATATGAATCACAGTTGTAGTACTGCAATCATTGATGCGATATGAATCACATATAATATCAATGATTGCAATACTACAACTCACTGGTAATCTAATAAAAAGATACCTTTATGACAGCATCTCGCCAAAATCCTTTAAATACTCTTTGCTCATTTGGAGCTAATGTAAACTTGTACTGGCCATAAATCTGCAACAGCAGATTTAATAAACAAAAGGCAGGCAAAATAGGCAAGCTAATAAATGAATGGGTAAATGAGTCGGGTAAATGATTGGGTAAAAAGTGAGGATAAAAGAAACAGAGTGATAAATTCTACGAAAATAGAAGATAACAAGTAGCTTTTGTCTTTTCCTCCTTCTTTTCTTTTTCTTTGCTACAAAATACATAAATTACAAGAACATCATCTGTAACAGCATTAGTTAAGTTTTTAAGCCAATAATTTTTTGCTGCAATAGTAAAAATAAAAAGTTCACGGTTTATATGATAGTTTATGATAGAGTGAAGGAGAGACTGACCTTCCCGAGCTTGCCGAACTCCAACCCTAAACGTACTGGTGACAGTTTCATCCTTCTCGAACCCACTTCGTGATCAGTTCCACTGTCTGGATCAAGAAGGAACTTCGCAACAAAGGGTGGAGTCTAAGGGTGTTAGGACTGCAGAGAGTCGGCGTCTGTACCTGCATGCACCTGTCTGGCTTTGAGCGTGTCATACTTTTTCGGCGTGCCATACTTTTTCTTTTATTTTTCTTTCATTCTCTTGATTTTACCAAACTAATGTTAGATTGTTAGCTTAGACTTAAACTAGTGTTAGTTGATCGGCTAAGCTCGAATTTTTTCGTAGATTAGAATTGATTCATGATGAATTAGACTTAGGTTTAATTAGTGATGAGTTAATCAATCAGAATTGTTTAATTCATGATGAATTGATAGATCAGGTTTAATTCATGCTGAATTAACAGCAGGCTAAAGTCAGATACTAAAGTCGGAGAGATTAATTGATATCAGCTTCTCTGGTCATTCATGAGCCTGTTTGAGATTTAATTTTCCTTTATTTATGCAAATTACCGTTGCATTTTTTGCTAGTATTCGCATAAGGATTGATCTATTTACGATTTTTAAACTAAATATATGATGGTTTTAAAAAAATTTTGCATGAGGTATATGTAATTTTTTTTAATTACATGAAGTAGAATTGTTTCTTTAGATTGCGTAAGTACACGTAATGTTTTTTTTTCTAATAATTATTTGCCAGGATTATAGGTAATAATATTTGTTTGATGGACGACATCTTGGATCGTCGAAATGGCAGTCCTGTTCAGGAGGAGGTATGGAAATCCGAATTTGACTATCTTCACATCTAATTGTCTTTCTAGTTAGATCTATAGAACTCCTATGAAACGAGTGCCTTTTTGCATGCTTTATATCAGTGATATGTATCTATCGCTCTCAATATGGAGCCTAAAGATGTATCTGTTATTAGTTAATAAATCGAGCTACATGTTATCATTCCGTAAGGGTATTAATGTAAGCCAAATATTTGCATGAATCGTACTGCGGAATTTCATGAAATGTCACCTGAAAAGAATTGCACGTTTCATCGTCTCAGATTTAATAGTAGTACTACTTTAGCATTATTACAGTTCTGTGATTTAAAGAGTTATATGCAGGTAATTAGCCTTAATAATGGAGAAGTTTTAGATAAAAGAGATGGATCGTTCTCTTTCCTGTACTGATAGTGGTGTAAGAAGTTTAAGATTTAAGGCGCGTTATTACTTTAAAAGAGCTGAAAAACTAACTGTTTGTTATAAAACAGAAGCCTTGTTAATTTTTTTACTACAAAATGAAAATAAAAAAAAACTGTACATTGCTTTCCTTTCCTTTATTTCATTTCCTGTTTCAACTAACTATCACCTTCAAGTCTTATTTCTTTTTCATTTTGCTTTCTCGTGATTATCCATCTGATTGTCTCCATTAGCACTTCATTGCTTTCATTTATTTCATAAGCATATATGGCTGCATGCAATACAATTCCTTCAGATGAAGACGATTGTTCAGCGGTTAGTGAGGTGAGAGTTATTTGAAATTTTATTCAGGTCCCCGCATTCCTTTGCTTTTAAATGCATTCATCAAAATATCCACCTTCTTTTGCCTATATTCTTTTTTTCCAGATGTGTCTTGTTGTAGATGCTGTTGAACGGATGGTTAAATTGATGCATAATGATTGCAATAATCCAAAGTATTGTTTATTGCAGAAGTTATCAGGTAATAATTAATTGGTGTTAGATTCCATTTTAATTACGTCTAACACACATTTTCGTACGCGTACAACGTAATCCAATTAATATCATTGTATCATTATTTTTTGTGTGATAGCTTATTCTCATGTTGTTTTTGTATTGTATTATTCTGCACAACTTTTAATTTATTTGAATGATCTGAGAGTTTGTTAGACAAAGATTTAAATATAATCGAATAATTGAGCTTATTGCTTTGTTAATCTAGCAATGCCCTGAATCGAGTAATCTCGTTTGATTGAACTTCCTTTTGGTCCATCATTAATTGTTTTGCTTTTCAGAGAAGCAATTGAAAACATTCGGTATTGTTTTGGCTGAGTCAGAATTAGAAGATGACGATTACATACGTATGTTACTATTCTTTCATAACAGTAAAAGAAAAGTATTGATTTTAACTAATAAATAATTTTTAGATTGCGATCTCTGTGGGGTCTACTATCGAGCTTCATGTCGGTTGCATCCATTATTTATTGTTAGTGATAGAGAAGTAAGCTGTAGACTTTTTCATTCATTTCACATTTAATTTATTTAACATCGCGAAATTTTTGTACTCTTTTGGCGTTTCTGAAAATCGCAGGCATTAGTGGGTTATTCAGAATTTTTTTAAAATGTTCCTTGAATTTCTACAGTTTCTAACCTCAATATCCGTATTTCCGCTATGGTCATCTATTTCCGGTACGCGAAGACAATAAGCCAAGAGCAGAACAAACTTTACCAGCCTTTTTTGAAATTAAAACTTCGAAAATTCCGAAGGCAGGATTGGGTGTTTTTGCAAAAATGGATATACCTATAGGGCTGGTATTTGGTCCATATCAAGGTACCTAATTTCCATACAGAAAAAACAATGAATGGTGTTAAAAATTTCATCCTGGAACTGAATATACACTTTAAGGGATACTGCTGTCTGATCCTAAGAAAGCTGATCAGAACGGCTATTCATGGGAAATCCGTATCAGTGGAAAACCATCTCAATACATCGATGGCAGTGATCCGAGATATTCCAATTGGATGCGTTACATAAACAGTTCCAGGTGTAAGTAATGATCACTTCCTTGTTTCATCTTTTTTTCTTCCACCTTTTGCAAAGGAACCCAAATCATGCAGAGAAAAATTTCATTTGTTGAGAATTTGAGTTCGCAAAAAGCAGTCTGGTAGCCGTCCGTTTAGCTTAGTCATTTTTCAAAATTTGCTGCAATTATTTTGAAAAATAGGTTGTAGCTCGTCCAGACTTCGCAAATTTGGGGGATGCTTCGTGTATCCCGACCCTTGCGATGCTATTTCGGTCAAGTTTAGATACTTGTGAAATAATGAAAAGTTGAACCTTTCACCGATTCCAAAAAATGTTGCTTCTCTTTAGTCGAGAATGAACAAAATTTGATCGCATTCCAGTACAACGGTTCAGTTTATTACCGGGTCTTCAGGCCAATTAGTGAAGGGATCGAACTTTTGGGTAAACGCATCTTCGCTTCATTAATTATCAGTTCTTTCATTATCTTTTCTTCATTTGCTGATTTCTTTTCTTTTCTATTAGCTATAAATTCCAATTTATACGGACAGTCCAATGGGAAAAAAGTTATGTGACAAGTCACTACTGAGTTGGAAATACTTTCACACAAAATGTATATTTATTTCGAAACTATTCAGTGTGGTATGGAAACAAATATGGCGAAAGCTTAGGTGTGCTCAGTGTAACACAAAGGCAGAAAATTCCAGTGGAAAAGAACCCATACATCTTCGGCTAACAATTTATTAGCGGTGAAAAAATTTGTTACAAATGCTTCCTTGAACCCACTGATTTGATGCTTATTGTTTCATGTCAAAAATTAAATTTGAGATTGCGTTCTACTCAAACGTCTTCAAATTGTCTTACTATTTCTCATGACATTTTTGTGTTCTGTATTGTTTGTATCTACATATCGACGAGTAATAAAAGTATAAGATTTTGTTGTATATATTATGTGCCAAATTATGTAGAATAAAAAAAGAATCAAATTAATGAAAAGAGGCAATTGTGAATCTATCCAATTGAAAGCATAGGCAGAATCGATATTTATATGAAAACAATACACTGAGATAAAGACCTGTTTATTTCTTCACCTCGCTTGTTGCACCATTGGAGGTTTTCTCTGGTTTTTGGCTTTGCTGTGTTGTTGTCTTTCGTGGTACCACATTTACATTTCTTTGAAAGTCATACTTCTTATCTTTTAAGTCCGGCACAAGTACATATCCTGAAATCCATCTTATTTGCTCGTAGCATTGTGTATATGTATCAACTTATGGAACATATCAACATATAAACCATGTGTATTGACTCAAACTTTATTTAGCCATCAAATAATTCAGAAGTATAATAACTGACTTACAAAGTGGAATGGATAGATGCTTTTTTTTGGTCGTAAATAAGATATTAAAGTCAAAATTTATGGTCTGACTACAAGCAACATCGTATAGAGACCATACTTGGTTTTGACAATTGACTATTATGAATCCAGCTAAAAGATTACGGCCAGAGAGAATAGTCAGAATGACGGAGGTTAAATGTCTATGTATGGATACCTCTTTCGATAATTGAAAAACGTTCATTTAACGTTACTGCTCGATTGCTATATTTTGATGCTTTTTCGGGAAGAGATATAAAATTACGTTGAGTGAACTGCCGCCCTTGCAGTGGTTCAATGGTATAAGTGTAATAGTGCGACATTGATCCTGCAAATTATTAAAGATATAGAGAAGTAGAAAAAATTCTATATGACATGTGACTTTATACACCACGACGGGTTTATATTCTAAAAATTTGGAAAAGGGTTTTATATATGTGTGCAATATGTATATATATGTTCTAATTTTAGAGAAGACATAAAGCTTTTCCTTTGTAATTACTCGGAATGGTAGGATACATTATATAAGAAAAATCACATTGGGAATTCCTCCTCAGAAAACTCTTCCCCCAACCCATTTTATAAAAATTTGAATTTTGAACTAAGGTCCCGCGACCGCTTTTTACCGATATTAAAGTGGCCGGACCTTGTTTCATACATTTGCACTAAAGTATAGTGATGAAGTGGTTTTGTGTTTTTCTCCAGGATATCGCGGGGTTTTTATGAGATGACTAGTTTATATGTAACACTTGTACATAATGATTTTTTTTGCCTTTTTGTCAAGGGAAGTGTGTCTTACTGCTCTTACTTTACTTTTACTGCTCAGTTAGAATATGTTGAAATTACATAGTAATTGGCAAAATTGAATTCAAAAATAGGCCTATAATGATATATACTTACTATGTAAAAATTTAGTTTAATTGAACAAACGATGAAGCGATAAAGGCGTGTAGGTAAAAAGATCCGAACTGTTCGACAAATTCTACGTCAAAATAACTTGCATTGAATGCATTTGTATTTGTCATCAGAGGTAGATAGAAAATCCAAATCCTTCCTTCTGTTTCTAATTATTATCCTCGAAGTTAATTAGCTTCGATGTATTTGATTATTATCAGATATCACGAAACTTGCTAATCAAACCTCATGTAAGTACCTTTTTCTTCATTTATTGTATTAAAAAAAAAAGTTTCTATGGTATTACAGTTTTGAGTTTATACATTTTCTACATTTATGCTGCTGCTGACATTTTCATTTTATACTATTTTGTTTTGTTCAAAAACTAACCTTTTCCTTGCAGTTCAAAGTTATAATTAAGAAGTCTTATGCATAAAAAACGCTGTATAATGGAGTAGTGGTAGAAGTAGGAAATTGAGACATAGTTGGAAATATCAGAGTTGCTCGGTCTCTTTTACGTCAAAAGAGTGAATTCCATTGATTCCACTGAAAATTTTTTGTTTCACTTTTATTGTAATTTGAAATTAAATCATTGTTTGAGAATATTTAAATTTCATAACGTGAAGAATTGGCGAGGTCTGAAAATACCACCTGCTGACAGATAGTGTTTTTTTTTTTTCCGCGGTACATTTCGGCGTTGCGTAACTTTTAATAATTTATATTGTACTGTTACAAAACAGTTTAATTCGTTTGATCTTTTCAACCTCAGTTAATCAGTAATTATACCTCTTTTGACGCTTAATAAATACAAAGATATAAGACCAGGAAATGAGTTCGCTACGCAAAGAAATTTTAACAAGGAAAGGATTACCATCAATTAATGAGGATGGAAGTAGTATTGCAACAGGGTAAGTTAAGCTATTTGCTTTTAATAGATTGAAAAAAGAATATAATTTCATTTTCTTTACGGTAACAGCGAGGATGCGATCGCTTTGATCCTATGAAATTGAGATTAAAAATTCTGGGAGACAAAATTTTCAATAAGTTATTTGATGTGAAAGAAAAATAGGTCTAATTTTGGAATGTCCAGTAAGGGAAAAGTAAGAAGGAGTATTTCGTAACGCTTTCTTTAGTTCAAAATTTATAGAACGATTCCGTCAACAAGTCGAGGACTTCGTCGCGGTGGCATGATGGATTTAACACCACTTGAATGGAATGAATTTTTCGACAGGAAGCTTGGTTTAAATATTAACGATGATGTTTTTTGTGTTTACACAAAGGGCGATGCAGGGCCAATCTTTTACATGCTTCATGGTGGTGGTTATTCTGGTCTTACTTGGGCAGCCTTAGCAGTAAGTTTTGTGGATTTTGTTGGCAGATAAATTTATTAATGTGTTTCGTTTTTAAAATGTTTCATAGCAAATATACTTTGATTTTAAAAGTTTTTTTTTGAATTGGATCCTGAATTATCATGCACTGTTGTATTCAGGTGATAGATTGATTAATGCGCTATGTCGGATCGTGATGCTGTAATTTGGCTTAGGATACTAATACAATCTGTATAAATCATAAAGTAAATTTAACAACTGCTTTTAATGGAAGTATAATTTTTCTTGGTAAATATTTGTGTTTAATGCACTTAACTTTAGGAAGAGCTTTCACCTCAAGTGCAGTGTCGAATAATAGCGCCAGATTTACGAGGCCACGGTGACACTGTTGCTGCAGATGAGCTAGATTTATCTGCTGAACGTCAAGTGGAAGATATTGTTGCTATACATAAGAATATATGTGCAGGCGAAGCGATTCCCACATTTATAATAGGGCATAGGTTAGTGTGTTGATGGACAAAATATCTTTTGAAAAGTCGGTCTTTTAAATTTATTCTCATTTTAATTTTGAGGCTCATTATAGAAAAGTTTTCCCATTAATATTTCCAGTATGGGTGGTGCTCTTGCGGTCCATGTAGCAGCTAGTGAACGCATAGAAAATGTAGTCGGTATTGCTGTAATTGATGTCGTAGAAGGTACAGCTATGGAAGCACTGAAAACAATGAAGCATTTTCTAAAAAGTCGACCCCAGAAATTTGGAAGCATTGGTGGTATGCTTGCAATTTAATTGTTTTATTGCAAAATGAATAAAATAATTTAAAGGGAATCAAATTGACGAAAGAAATAATAGTTCACGGCGAAAATCTTTTTACTCAATTTTTAGCATCTTCTTGGTTCAAAAAGTAATTTTAACGCATTTTAGCAGCAGTAGAATGGTGCTGTAAATCAGGGACGGCGAAAAATTCTCGAGCAGCACGTGTATCAATGCCTACTCAAATTAAAAGGACCGGCGATGTGAGCTTGCCGCTTTTGCTTTTAAAGAATCTTTTGAAATTATTTTTCTCATTTGTTGTATTGTTAATATAATCCTAATGTTGTACATTTTTTAGCTGTACACATGGAGAATCGATTTGTCTAAAACGGAACCACATTGGGTTGGGTGGTTTAAGGGCCTCTCCAAGTTATTTCTTAGCTGTCGTGCGCCGAAGCTTCTGGTCCTTGCTGGAGTCGATAGGCTGGACACCGATTTAATTGTAAATTTAATTCATCAGTTTCTAGTTTTCTTCTTTTCGTCTGCTCGTTTCTTGTGTGTTTGATTCTTCGACTCGTTTATTTCTTATTCGTCGCTATTTCTTAAAGAAATGGAAGCAAGCTTGATGCAGATTTTTTTTTTTTGCGAACGTGGTTTTGAAAATGTGTATAAACTTCGTCATTTTGCAGCTAGGACAGATGCAGGGTAAATTTCAAGAAACAATATTGCCGAAAGCAGGTCATGCTGTGCAAGAAGACTCGCCAGATGATCTTGCCGATACGCTTGCGAACTTTGCGATCCGAAATCGATTTTGTCATCCTATGAATTCTTGACTTGTTTGTAAATTTAGATGAACGATGAATGAGAGGAATTTAACTTATTTGTTATAATAAATGGTGATTAGCAGAATTTAAGCGTCGAAGTCTCATCTGGGTGGTGGGAAGTTATTTCATTGAGCTGAAACTTTGTCTTTATATTTCAATTACGTCTGCTTAGATATTTTCAGATGAAGTTTTCTAACTCCCTTGTCTCAACAGAGTAGACTGAATCTGAATGAATTTTCTTGTGCTTTGAATTCATTACGGTGCATATTATTTTTTGTGCCTGATGATGATAATTTTTCCTCATAAGTAGTTAAAGAAATACATCATAAATCACTTTATTCTGCGCTGTCACTAATTTCATCGAGCACATATTCTGACCTCGTTAAAGTATGTGGCAAATATGGTGTCTAAATTTAAGGAAGTTTACAGATGGGGATTCTGTCAATCTCGTCATACAAATATATAACCGTGACAAATTTCATTGTTGAACCAGATGTTCCGATGGAAGTATCTGAGAAATTCAGATCTATTCGAAGTAATATACGGGGATTCCTTACTAAGTGAATTTAAGGAGTTCTGGGGATTAGAACTTTTTGGCAAGGAAAAAAAAAAAAAAAAGGAAAGTGAAGTACAAACGAACCGTTGGTGTTCGTTCAGCATTGGGGACATTAACATAGGGAGCAAAATTTTGTAATTCTTCTAACTGGTACTGTGATGGGATATGCAATTTACGTGCCATTTTACTCACTGAAATATAGGGAAAAAATTCGTAAATGGCTTGAGAGAGCTTATAAAAGAGGAAGATAGTCGGACAAATTAAATATTGCAAAAAATTCCAATTTCCAATGGAAAGCATATATAATTACCCATCATTTCATACAGCATATAAATCACAACTGCGCGTAATTATTTTTTCACCCCAAAGCTAGTTTATTTTTTTAATGTAACTTTTGACAAATATACTCATGGTGTGTCTGATGTTTATGAATTCAATTTTGTTCCCCTCTGAATTTTTTATTTTGAAGCATTCTAATTTCTCCATTATTAAAAATCTTTTATCAGACTTATGATATCCATTTTACCAGGTTCAGCATTCATATCAAGCAGATGATAGAAGGATGGTGAAATTTGAATCTTATCCCTCTCAACTCCTTTCGACAATATTTCAGTTTTGGACTGATTCGACCAAGTCCAATCAGGAAATTTATACTGATTGGCTGAAATTTTACGCAGCAATAGAATAATTTAGCGGAAGAAAATTAAGAAGTTCCATGAAGTATTGATATATTAGCAAAATTTCATTTTTACGGTTATATATATATATATATATTTGAAATATTTCACGAATACAAACAATTGGAACTTCAATAGCATTTTAAATCATGGAAAATATGAAACCACCCGTTTTAATATCATATTCAGTTTCAAATAAACTATATGCCGATTTCGAATTATCATCCATCCTATTATCTAATCCAAAATTTTCACTTTTGATTGTCTCTAAAACTCATTTATACATTATGAAATATTACTATCAATATCTGAAATACTATTCTTATTTGGCATTTAAATACATATTAGATAAATGAAATGTTTAAGATATACGAGATATATATTGAAAGTGAATGTGCCTAATCCATTTTATACTATAAAATTCGTAAAAAAAAACATCGAATACCACACATACCTCCATCAGTGCGTATATTACCGGTGGTAAGATTGTACGTGTTGTGTCGCTTCTCCTTTCTAATGTTATTTCCGGCATTTTTTGATGGGAAATATATGGTCGAATACTCATTACTAGTATTGTTATTATTATTGTTATCATTATCAGGATTAAACGATAGTGCTGAACTAATAATGGCTGATGTGTTTGGTGTATAACAAGCACTATCATCCGGTAGCAATAATAATTGTTCCGCAGTAGATGGTGGTATCGAATAGTTCATTTCATAGCCAATTCGTGTAATTTTTTTTGCCATTCCGGGAATTTATTTAAATGAGATGGGTTAATCTAAATGAGGCAAATGAAAATCAACTTAATTTTTAAATAAATTTTTCAAATATCGAGAACTGAACTATCAGTATTACAAATACAAATCATTTTTCATTTGATGAAGAAAAAAGAAAAAACCGAAAATCATACCAAAATTAGAAAAAATTTCTATGAGAAATTATGCAAAATTTAAAATATTTTATGAATATAGTATTCATAGAATTTTTTTTTTTCGAATACTCTTTCCCATCCATACTGTTGAATATTATTATTTTTTTTTTTTTAAATGAATTTTAAAACCGTTAATTTAACCAAACTGTGTTACTGGTAAACCGACCGGCTACAAAAGAAAAGAAATTCACAATGATGCCTTCCGAATTAAGTCATACAACTTTATAAAATACTAATTAAGATGTTTCTATACTTTCTTGATTTAGTCCATTAGCATACTTTCAACGTTAATATCACAGATATTTCAAAAAGAAATTTGACTAAAATTTTTTACCCACAAAAAGTGTTACTAAAACATACACACACAAATAAATATCTATATGACAACATAGATATTTATTTTTCAATTTAAATTAAACTTTTACAACAGTGAACCTTAAACAGTCATACTCATCATGATAAGAGACAATCATTTTTCTTTCTCAACAAACATTTTATGACTATTTGTGATAAACCACATCATTTTATAACTGTCATAGGTACAAAGAACCTTGTCAGTATCAATTTATGATTATTAACTTCTTAATCGATAACTGAATTTACATTTAGTTGCAGTTCTTAATTTCAGATTACAGGAGGAAATAGACTAATTCACTCATTCCTTTAAAATCATTCAGGGCTATCAAATTTCTGACAATTAATAATTCAATTAATAAGTAATCAAAGAGGTACTGTTATTACTAGTATTATAGTAGCAGTAGGCATAAACACGATTGGGATTTAAAAAGTTTATTAAATAATTGAGAAATTTCGCGAAAAAGTGACAAAATAGTTCGTTAAATAACAATAATAACATTTTATCTTTACAAAAAATGAAAAAAAAAATTATGCCAATACTTTTTTAAAAAAAAGTGAATAAAAAGGGAGAAATACAATTGGGAAATTAAACACAAATAATTCTTTCAACTAATTTAAAGAAAAAAAAATAAGGTATATGACTAACTGAAAAAGCAAGAATACATGAATTGAACAAAAGCTAATAAATTGAATGAACTAATTTTTAATACTTTTTATTTTGCTTATTAACA
Organism: Setaria digitata; assembly: GCA_003640385.1. Classification (NCBI taxonomy): domain Eukaryota; kingdom Metazoa; phylum Nematoda; class Chromadorea; order Rhabditida; family Setariidae; genus Setaria; species Setaria digitata. The sequence continues at coordinate 16,763 of RCAB01000431.1, read as the reverse complement.
ATTCCAATTTCCTTTCTTTTTTCTTTTTTAAATAATGAAATATACGGGCTAAAATGAGTCAAACCTATCAATTCAACCATTGATATGTATTTTGGAAATTCTTTTTTTTGATTTTAATTTTAATAAATTTTCTTCGTCTAGAATTGTTACTTTTTAGGTTTATTCACTTCCACCATATGAACAATTATTGAAATGATCAAATCAAATAGATTATTTCACTACTCTTCATGAAAAAAAAAGAAAGGAAAGAAGATAAAATAATATCCTTTTTTTGCGCACAATTGATAAAAATGCATATCAGAGAATGGAAGTAATATATCGTTGATGAATTAAGCAGTTAAACCTTGTCAGAAAAAGATAATATATTGCAGTCAATTATTACATTAATTAATGATCAAAGATGTTTGATAAATGAATAACTTGTAAGAGCACAGTATCATTTCATATTTCCTTCATTTATGAATTCATTCCTTTTTTCTTTCTATGATCGCCAAATAACAATTAATCAATTACTTATTAAATCTGTAAAGGAAAATTTTTTTTCGTTCTGCCCTAAAAACCAACTGGTGACGCATTCCAGAAGTGAGACAGTAGGATAATTTCCAACAATTAATTAATCTCGACGATGCATGCATCAATAAAATGTTAATAACTTTAATTATCCATTTTCAACTAACTTTTTAACAAAAACAATTAGCTCATATTTATTTACTACAAGGGAGTAACGAAGCAACCGTTGCATTCGAATTAGATGTTGAAAAGGAAAAAATATATAAATCATTTGTTTCAAATGTTTGGTTTCAAATGTTTGCTTTTGAATTAGGTTTTAAATGTTTTAAAATCTTTTTTAAAAAATAAAAGATAAAAATTGCTGTTAAATAAATTCAACAAAACAGCAAAAAAAGAGCTCATTAATGTTTCATTAAAAATGACAATGCTTAGCGGCGGCAGAACAAGCAGCGAAGGATTGAAAGTACGAAAGATGCAAGCATCATTACAGCAACCACTGCCAACACGACAATAACCCATGTCTATAATTAATTACAGCTAATTCACTTATAAAATTAACAGAATAATGGTAAAAATGGTTAAAATTAAAATTAAGATTAAAAGAGAAAACTGCTTAATTAAACTTATGCCGAGTTCAAGAAATTCATAAAACTTAAAAAAAAAAGAAAAAAAAAACAACAATAGTAGGGAAAAAGGACGAAAAATGAAAAACTACTTAATTATATATTTTTAAGAAATTTATGGAATTCATAGAGTGGAAACGAAAATTATAGATCATAAATTTCTGTAGAAATTTTCAAAAATTTTACAAAAATTTTTAATAAAATTATCATAAAATGGTAGAGTAAAAAATGAAAAAAAAAATTGTTGAACTTTTCTATTCAATTCACATACAATTAGTTGATGAATCTTCAATATGAAATTTATTTCTAATAAAAAAGAAAAATTTAAATTCAAATCATAAAATGAAGGAACCTGTAGATTGAAGCAACATTCTTTATTAGCAGTACCACAGCATTTGTAATAATGGAATAGGCTTGATGCTGGACACTGTGTACCGATCACTGGTACTGGACACCATGTTGCTCCATCCTGTAAAATATTAATGAAAGAAACAATTAGGAAAGGGAAATTTATTTAATAATAATTAATCATGTAATCAATAGTTATTAATCGTACAAGTAGACAGTTATCATGTTACCACTCAAGCTTGATAGATTTGCAGCATATATATATATAGATCAGGTTTGGATGATGACATGATAACTGTGTTTTTCTTTTGTGATGTTAACGAATTATCGAAATTTCACTGTACTGTTTGATAAGCTTAATAATCATTAAAGAAGTTTTTGTCAAATGATACTTACTTTAAAATTTTTAAACTAGCAACATTTTAATTAGTAATTAATGGTACTATGGAAGTATTCTTCTGTCTTTTTTTTTTTTTTCTAATGAGATTTCGATTTTTCGTTTCTCCTTTTTATTGCTAATTATTTAAAGTTTCATTCACGATTTTTAAAGCCGTCAAGAAAATGAGCATGAATTTTCAAAGAATTTTAACGAACTTCTAATTTGATTTTGTTAAAAATTTTTCAATTGTAATAAATAAGTAAATAATTTTGTCGGAATTTTTTCAAACTTTTTAATTGGAATAAATAAGCATCTCTTAAACCTTTTTAACTAGAAAGAATGAAAAGCAAATAAAGAGAAAACCGTAATAAGAAGGAATACGCTTCAATATAAAGTAAACTTACAATGATATCAAGCCAAAAGAATATGAATTATTCCTTATCATTCCGCCTATCACTCCGTTATTACAATCTTATCTTTCATTAAAATTCGAAAGGAAATAAACTGCGGTAACATAAAAAAAGTAACAATACGATTAAACTATGTTAAGCTCTGACAATTTTTTAATATGGCAAATATTACTACTACCATGCAAGCTTAAGAAAAAAAAATTAACTAGCAAGCTTATCAAATAATATAATTTACCAATAATTATTAGCACACAGTTCTGATATAGATAGAAATACAAATGAATGAAAGCTTCACAACTATTTCTAATTAAAGATACTGGGTAAACAAAAATATGGAATAAATAAATACTCTGTATTAGTAGGAGAAGATATAATTAAATTAATAACACATTAAATGAAATATGAAAGTTGTCTTCAACAAGATAATGAATTTAATGTTAACTGTAATTAATTAACACACAATTAATTGCTGTCATTAGGAAAAGCTAACTTTGGTAGTTGTTACTTCACGTACGGCGCTTTCCACGTCACCGTCACTTAATACAACTGCAGCGACGATGGATAAAAGTAGCCCGGCAGACAGCATCCTAACGAACTGACGTTGATTTTGAAGCTAAATTTAATAATGTTTATAAATCACTTCATTTTAAAACATATAATACGTACAAATCAACGGATTCCGACGTATGCAAAAAAATTTGACGTAAATAGAAACCCAATGCTTAACCGATATATGATGAGAACATTTCGTGTAATTAGGGAAAACATACAATATGAGATATCATAGAGTGTCGAAATTGATCATCGACTAAAAAATAGCTAATAAGATCAAAATCAATGATAATGGCAAACAAACGGCAACAGTATTTGTACGTTTTATTCACATCTATTCATATTTGTAATCTACAATTTTAATCAACGAAATGTTAAATTTAATGAGTTAAGGAAAAAAAAATATTCTTATTTCTTTTAAACTCGTAAAAATACATGAATTGATGTATTTTTTGAACCCATAAAAATATATGAATTAATTATTTTCCAACATATAACTAACATAGATGATAATAAATTAAATAATCATATGGTTAGTTAATGTTTTCTACCTGACCCAAAACTTGAAAAAAAAAGTTGAATTAGAAAAACTGAAATTAGCTTAAAAAATTAAAATTAACAGCTTAAAAGTTCAAATCATATTTGTGTAGACTGCTTACATTTTTTTTTTTTTTTTTTTTTAAGTAGTAAGAACAGATGAGAAGCAAAAATGATTATAAAATTCGGGATGTAATGTAAAAATTGTCCATTTTGAAACTCTTTTTTTTGAATAATTAAGAAAATTTCCAAGGCGTGAAATTAATCATATCATTAAGGAACTAAATTACGCTTTCCTACCTTAATCAAAAGATCATTAAAATTTACATGAAATACAATCAATTTTATGTTATCATTGATTACAATAATGCAAGAGAGGAAAATACATCACAGATTTCTTTACTGTGACTTATAACACAAAATTTATTAGCATGAAACAATTTGAATTGAAACAGCACTGTAGTAGCTTGAAAAAATAGTGAAAAAGAGTAAGACAATTCCCTACACAATATTAATACTCCTACTATCATTATCACAGCTACTGATAAATTTTAGAATAATGAACACTCACTGATATATACTATTATTGCACAAATAAAAAGCAATTGCTGATAATGCATACGACTATTGTTGCGCAAATAAAGTGCAATTATTGATGAAATATATTAGCATTATTGGACAAATAAATAGCAGTTATTGAATAAATAAAGAACAATTGTTAATAACATGTGTACTGCCATTGCTAAACAAATAAACAATTGTTGATATGCTATTACTAGGCAAATAAAAAGCAATTGTACGGAACGTGTACTATCATTATTGCATAAGTAAACAAAAAGTTGCTGATAAAGTAGTAGAGATGTAACTATACTTACTGGATTAGTATAGTTGTAAACGAATAGTTTAGTAAAGGACTGGGAAAGCAGAAGAGATAGACAAGGAGCACTTCTCGTTCAATTTTAAAAGAGAGGCTTTGGGATTTGAAATCGATGAAAAATGAAATGGATACGAGGGATTGTTTGGTTTAATGACATAGCTCTTGCTATTTGCTAGTGCTATAGATATCTTAAATTTCATTAATTTTAATACTAACAGACAAACAGTAGCTTTGTTTCAAATTCGACACAATTTTTTCAAAATTTTCGTCTTTTTTCTCTTTCTCTTTTTTGAGATTGAAGAAAAAAAAAAGAAGAACAGAGGGAAATGAGAGAGATTAATATTGAATAATTAATTTAGATAATTAATTTGGAATTTTGTCATTATTTGCTTCTTACGATAAATTATCATGTATAAAAAATATCATTAAATAATTAAGCATCTTTTTAATGAATTATTAATATGCAAAGGAGAGGAAGTAAAGGAAGCAAAAAAAAAAAAAGGGCGAAAAGAGAGAATTATAATTAAAATAGAAATTCGTTTCCATATTGAGATAATTTCAATAGACAAAAAATCGTATGTTATTTTTAATTTTAATCCTATTAATAATGTATTCATTCTATTTATTATTTCTTTTTTACCTTTTGAAAAGAAAAATTAACAAAAACAATATTGATTATAAAAAGTCCAAAATGTACAATAATACACAAAAAATATCGCAATTTTCTCACTATGTGCTATATTTATATCAGTTTATTAGACAATTTATTCAATGATATTAGTCAGCAATGAATCATTCATAAGAGAAAAAAAAGTGATGACAAATTTAAATTTTTTTTTTGAATGATTAAAAAAATGACTGGTTAACAAAAATTGATCAATTTGGATCAGATTGAATTATGGACCTCGAAGACATTTCTTCCGCTCCTCATTCTTCTTCGTTCTTTTCAAAAAAAATAAAGAAAAAAGAAAGAAGAGAAAAATATCAAACAAGTTTAAAATTCCTTTCAAATTGGTACTTTCCTCTCTTTCTTCCTCCTTTTTTTTTTCGAAAAAGAAAAGTTTTTTTCTTCTTATTTAGAGTCTCGCTTTTCATTTTTGCCCTGACTTCACTTTAGAAGTGTTTATTTTAATCTTATTTCTTTTTTTTTTTTTTATTCGATCTCTTTTCTGTTGTGATTTCGTTTCACAAGTATTATTTATCTTAATTAGAAAAAAAACAAGTAAAAAAAAAGGGAGAACGGGAAGAAACATTAATGCATAAAAATTTCAAATATTTCAGAAAAAAAAAGTAAAAACTGGGAAAAATAAAAAATTTTCAAATTAACATAAAAAAGAAAGCATAATTCATCAAAGCAGAGAAATGAATGAAATAACAGGAAATTATTAATTAATCAAGAAAATACTTTATTTTGTTTTGTGTGAATGAACGAAGAATTGAAATTCTTGCTGATCTGAGAGTGGTTTTTATAAATAACAAACAATTATTTATAAAAAATTTTTTTTTACTTGTGAGTAAAAATTCTTTCCCTGAGTATGTTTGTAGGAAAGAACTGTTTACTTTGATCATATTTGTAAACAACAATTGTTTAATTTGACTCCATTTAAAAATAAGTTTTACATAAATGGTAATTATGTAAATAAAATAAGAACTGTTCTTTTTGAAATTATCAGAAATGATATAGAAATTACCACAAATACTCTTTTTTTTCGCCTTTCCTCAATAATTTTCACTCTTTTTCTGTTGTTTAAATGAATTTTCACATTAATCTTTTTCAAATCAAAACTTTAGTAAAACAGAACTTAATTAACGATAATTAACAAAGGAAAAGCAGTGCCCAATACAAGAGAAGGTGAAGAAAGAGAGGGGAAGGGAATCAGCCTGGAATGCAATGTTTGGAAAAATGGCTGAACTGAATTGATCGAATGAATACTTGAAGAAAGCAAGGAGGAAAAGGAAACGGAGGGAGGGACTCAGAGAGAGAGAGAGGGGGAGAGAGGAAAAAGAGAGAAGCAAAAGAAAGGAAAAGGAGAAAGAAAAAGAGCAAATAGATGAGTAAAGAGAGGAAGATGGAGAAAAAAAGAAAAATAAAGAGAAAATGGAAGAGAGAGAGAGAGAGGTCTATTGATTGAACACAACTCTCTAACCTATTAATAGTAACAACTACTACAACTCTATTTACTAGTCTCTTTTTCTATCTTTTGCCTCCTCTCTCTCTCTTTTTCTCCTTCTCCTCCCATCTCTTTGTCCTAGTACTGATCACTTTTGAACTTAGTTGAAGTTGTATGAGAGTAAGCCAGTAATTTCAGTTTTTCAGCTTACCACAGTTCATTTTCAGGATAATAGCTGCAGCTTTTCGGCTTATCAGTAGCTTATATCGGGATGAAACTTTCAACTATTCAGCTTACGAGCATATTTCAGGATGAATAATTCGATTCGATTTCTTTCCATAATGTATATGATTTTCATTTTTGCACTCATGATAGATAATATTAGTAATAATACTGTTTTGGATAAATTTAATTAGCAGCTCTCTGCACATTGCATAAAGGATGAAAATATTTAAGTCTGTCGAGTAAATTAATTTGTTATTTACTTACCGATCAATAGTATGAAGATGTAAATGCATTTCGAAATATTTTGTTTTGAAAATTTGTTGATAAATAATACGATCGATCTCTTCCAAATATGACTGCATGTATTTTCAACAACAATTTAAATATTGCTGAGCTTATTTTAAAAAAAATTCTTTGTTAATTAAAGAGAATTAATTAAGAGTTTGGAGAAAGTATTTAACAAACCATGTAAACAATTTTTTTTTAACTTCTATCCTTTCTAAGCAAAATATTGTCAGATTGTCGTGGGTGAAAATTGAATTTCAGGTGAATTGAACAATCTTTTGTGGTATACCTAGAAGTGGAGAACTGCTTTGTTTTTTAATTCTCATTTTAAACATATTACGCTTATTAGCCATTTGTATTATTATACTTCGTTTTTTATCATTTGCAAATTAATTATGTGCTAATAAGGTACTGATTAACTTACCTCACTGACCAGTTAGATCTAATCGTTTAGAATTACGAAATAATTTAAAAACAAAACATTTTGTGCACAGATTGTTTTAGTATTTTGAATTTTCCTTATGTTAATTCGAATTTTTCGAATATTTAAAGCAAATATCCCTGTGATAGTTTAATTTTTTGATACTTTTCCCATAGTATAATATTATTTACTATTCTTTCAATGTTATACTTTACTCTAAGTCTTGATCTCGATCTCGAGACTCTTTCCAGTTTTCTATTGGAAGCTCATGAATGATTTTTTATTTATTGTTTCAACGATCTGCGGGGAGAAATCAAAATGTTTTTTTTTTTTGATGAAGGAAGAAGAAAGTAACATGAAATGGTTATCTTTAATAATGATAAAAATCATTTTTCTATAATAATAATGATAGAACAAAGTAATTAATTAGCACAAAGTAAGTTGGGTTTAAAAGACTGAAAGAAATATTCACTACATATTTTAGAAAAAAAATCCCTCATTAACGAAACAAAAAAAAAAAAAATCATTTGCAAAAAAAAGAATTTAGTGATAGTAAAATGTATTTTAGAGTAATGAAAAACAAAATATTTCAAATTACTTTGCCAAATTCAAGAAAATTCGTGATTATCAGTTAAAAAAAAAAGAGTGGGGAAGAAGAAGTGTTTTTGAGACGAAATGTCTGAAATCAGAAGGCAAAATGCTTTTCGATTAACAACAGACTAATGAAACATTTAATTAAAATGTTCCCAAAATTGGAATTTTCAAAGCAATTTAGTAATATTTTGCCTAACAGTTAAATTGGCGAAGCATCAAAAATGAGAAGAAATGATATTAAAAATTAGTATACGTTCCATTAGTTTATTTCCGGTTGCTATAACAAAATTGATCTTTTAACTTTTGAAATTACCTGAGAATTTAGGATGAAGCAGCAAATTGTCAGCGATTAGTTATTAGTAGCTGGATAACATGCTATTATTATTCGTAATTTTCATTCATAATATTTCTAATCGATGAATAATTAACATTTATGCGTAGTATTAATCAAAGCCGGGATGAATGCAGTAATTAGCGATGTAATTGAGATTTTTCGGAAGCTAAAATAACATGAAAAAAATAGCAAATTTCAAGCAATGTTAGCTTGTCGAAAGCTGAAACAACGCGAATAAAAATGATAAATGTAATACATAAAATATTTGCTATTTTACCATTCCCATTGAAACGGGACTACAGTTCCTTTTTTGATAAAGATCAAACCAATCAGATTATCACTGGAATCGTATTTTAATTGGTCGAGTGAAAACATTTCCCTCTGTGAGAAGTGAAATATTCTTGAAAAAGATTTTTGCAACGGTAAGTGATATTTAGCTTAAAAAATGTGAAAAATATTGATTTGTCAACAATATTTCTTTTAAATTAGATTTTTTTTAACAAAAATAAAAAAGAAAGAAAGGAAAACGAAAATTGGTATATTTGGCAGCATTATGAAATAAGAAAGAGAGAGGAGATTTTTAAATTTTTTTTTTTTTTTTGTTTTCACCAAAGAATAAACAAATAAGAACCAAATAAGATGAAGCTAATATTGTTCCGTTTTTCTTCATTCAGAAATCTACATTCCATTCAATCCGTTGTCGGTAATGATGGCGACGAAATGTCATCATCGGCGACGAAATGTCACTAATAAGATATACATTTTTGATAAAGCCACAAATTAAACACGTCATGCATTCAACTGAACTATATATATATCGATCAGTTGAACGCATGACGTGTTTAATTTGTGGCTTATATATATATATAAGTCTATATATATATAAATATTTTTAATTTATATATATATATATAAATTAAAAAAATTATATATATATAATTTTTTTAATTTTTGCTTTTGTAGGGTCTTGAAGATTGGAATTTTGAAAATAAATTTTTTCAGAATGTATGAAATTCTCATCGATATCACATTTATGAGGATATCACAGAAAGCAGAAAAATATGTTTTATTTTTGATAATAGCACAAATATTGATAGCAATTTATGATTACTAAAAAGTTTGCAAAAATAAGGAATTTCGATAATTTAAGCTTTCATTGATCAAGGATTAATTACTCACTGATTAATAATTAATTACCGACTGCGAGTAAATTTTGTCCAAGAAAAATTTTAATCGTTTAAATAGGAATGGGATGAAAAGAACTGATAGTGGTTGATATGAGAGAAAAAATTAGGCTAATTAGAGTAATGGTGGGAGTAATGCAGCAATATTCAATGCACTTCACTGATATGACATTAGGCATTAATGATAATGATGTGACAAGATCACTCATAAGAACTCATAAAAGAAATGAGAAAAAAAGAAAAGCCATGATGTCATAGCATCCAATAGAAGCTAAGATTGAAAAACCTTGCAAAAAGCCATTTATAATAAAGTTTGTGGATTGATGACATGGCCAGATAGGTGGTCTAAGTAATCTTAAGCGATTGAAAAATTGTTTAAATGTTTCAAATTTAATTTAATTCAATGTTCAAGCAATGCTCTGTTGCTATAATTCAATGAAAGTAGAAGAAACTGAATTTTTATTAATGTCCCATAAAATCAATATTGAAAATATTTTTCACAATGTACTTGGCTTATTATTCACTACTTTTATTTTTCCCATCTTTATTAACTAATTATCCGGATTAATTATGTTAGTGTCGGTGATACTCTCCTTGATGTTCTCGTGATACAGCTGACGATAAAATACGATTATTGACATAATTGACACTGGACTGATTAATTCCAGTTCCAGTAGGTGTTGGAATAGCCGATGGAATAGTGTTATAAACACTTTCATCGCTGAGATCCCGAGAGATACCGGTCTGCTTGGTAATTTGTAGAGAGAAATAAGCACTTCTGTCATCAACATTTCCATCTGTGCTACTATCATCATTATTATCATCATCACCATTATCATCGTCATCATCATCATCATCATTTTCTTCCTCTTTAACCTCATGAATGGTAATAAAGGTATTTTGCTCAGTTATTTTCAGAGCTGCTTTAGCTGGCTCCAATATAGCTTTTGGTGAATTTCTTGAATGTAATGGCGAAGAAGATTGGGCTGTTTTAACCGTATCATCAACATTTTCCGGAACCACAGCCTCTGAAAAAGCTGCGACAATATTTATTATTCAGAAAAAAAAATAATTTTCATCAAATGGTTAGCAAAAAAATGTTATATAAATGCAAAAGTATACATTTTGAAAATTAAAATACTTAATTAATCTTAAAACAATAAATAAACGAGTGAACATTTACCTTTATTATAATCTTCATCCATTTCTGTTACCTCTCCTTCCTCCTTTTCCTTCCGGAGTGATGGTACCACTGGAACTGGTATCGGTTCTTCAAGCGATTTCTCTAAATTGTAGCCAAAATTTTTTGCTGTAATTTAATTTTTGCCATGATTTTAATTTTTATTGAAAACCTCCTATTATCTTTTCAGCAAATATTTACCTTTATTATAATCTTCATCCATTTCTGTTACCTCTCCTTCCTCCTTTTCCTTCCGGAGTGATGGTACCACTGGAACTGGTATCGGTTCTTCAAGCGATTTCTCTAAATTGTAGCCAAAATTTTTTGCTGTAATTTAATTTTTGCCATGATTTTAATTTTTATTGAAAACCTCCCATTATCTTTTCAGCAAATATTTACCTTTATTATAATCTTCATCCATTTCTGTTACCTCTCCTTCCTCCTTTTCCTTCCGGAATGATGGTACCACTGGAGCTGGTGTCGGTTCTTCAGGCGATTTCTCTAAATTATAGCCAAAATTCTTGACAGATTAATTTATGCCATAATTTTAATTCCTATTCCTCTTGAGATTCTATTAATTTATTTATCTTGTAGGCAAAATATTTACCCCTATTATAATTTTTATCCATCTTTGCTTCCTGTTTTTCCATTTTGAATTGCTGCACCACCGGAGCATTAGAAATTGATTTCGGTTGCTCATTGGATTTCTCTAAATGGTTACCAAAATTTTAACAATTCAATTTATGCCATACGTTTAATTTTTATTAAAATTTTTAATAGTGATCCTCTAAAATATACCTTGGTAATTTTCATCTAATTCTTCCACCTTTCTTTTGTCTTTTTTTTTATCGAGCGATACCACTGTAGCATCAACAGTTGCTGTCGGTTTTACATGCAATTTATCTGAATGGTCATCAAATTTTAGCAATTTATGCTGCTAGTTTAATTTCTCTTAAAATTTCACTAACTGTTTCTATAAATAAATGTATACTTTTACAATCGATTTTCTTCAATTTTCTTTCCTCTTTCCCTTTCTCAAGCGACATTATTTTAGTGCTAGCGACACTGTGTTCATCAGATTTCTCTAAATGATTATCCACATTTTGAAATTCAATTTATGGTATGGATTTAGTTTCTATTGAATTTTTTGCTAATTATTTAGTAAGCAACGATACATTTCTATAATTCCTATCAATTTTCTCTATATTTCTTTCTTCTTTCTTCGTTTTGGATGGCACAATTTCATCATGAATAATTGATGCCGATTGTTCATACAATTTTCCTGAATAACTGATGCCTAATCTAGATAATTTAATTTATGCTACGAATTTTTACATTTGCTCAAACTTATTATTTATATTGGAGTTTCCTCTAAAAAATCAGAAAATGCTAACTGGCTTGTTAACCAGTAACAAACAATAATTAATGTAGATTAGTCAAATTTCTTTTAAAATTATAAGTGGAAATCCTTGGGAAAAATACATTATAGCAAATGCCAACACAATGATATCAAGTCTTTTAATTAATTCTGGATCGAAAGTTCAATTAAAATTAATTAGTTACCAGGTTTAAGTCTTAACTTTGATTTACGGTTCTTTTCTTCTTTAACCGTTTTCTTACTTTTTCTATCGTCATTTATGTTCACTTCTTTATTTTCTTCTTCCTTTTTAGAAGATTTTCTGAAAAAAAAAAACTATTTTTCACTCATTTTCAAATTATTTTCAATGATATGCTTTAATTTTTGACGGGCAAGCAAAATTTTTAAGATATTTAGGAGTATTTTATACGGTTTGAAGCGATAAGTTAAACTTAACCTTTTAAAGATTTCAAATGAAAAAACGAAACACATTTCAAGTAATTAATATTGAGCAAACCTACTTCCAAAACTCAACTGCTTTTATAGCTTTTAGTAATGATAAAATTGATAAAAGTAGTGATAAAAAAACTCCATTCATTTACAACGTTTTTGTATTCATTATTCTCTAAATTTCTCTTAATGAAAAGTCATTGGAATCTAATTGATGTTTACATTTTTCCAGACGCCTGAAATAAATTTTTTTGTAGCAAATATGTGATATAGTGCAATATTATCTCCAATAATTTGAAATATTTGTATGATATTGAAAACTATGAAAAGAAGAAACGAATTTAAACAGGGACTTCTCAACCTTGTCAGCACTAACAAATGAATTTTCCGTGGTGTTGTGATGCCATATCATCCCCATCAATTAGAAATATTTTTATAGTAATGCAAAATACATTAAAAAAAGGAACGAATTTAAATAAGGACCTTGCCAACGCTACTGGATGAACTTTCTGTGGATCCACGCTTTGTGCGTGGTAACCATGCATCTGATCTGTATAAAGTTATCAATTCTGTAAATATTTGTTAAAATAAATGAAGAGTTTTGCTAAAAAAGATGATAAAAGAAAAAAAAACAGCAAAAAAATGAATTGTAAAAGATTATTTCTATGGTATTGCAAAATATATTTTAAAAAAAATTTTTTTCTGAATAAATTTCATTTTCGAGAATTCCGAATTTTTAAAATTTCAGCGTTCCGCACAGTTGAGAAAATAAGCAACGAATTTGCATTAGAAAGAAAAAAAAACCATATGAAATGAAAAGTAGACTTCAAGAGGTTTTAAATAAATTCTAATCTCTCCTCCAAGTTATGTATTTCTCAGATAAAAAAAATAGATAGCAAGGAATAAAAGATTATGGAAAAATGGAATTTATTCTTCCTTTCTTCTAAATTAGAAATAAATATTTAAGTAGAAAATTGATAATAAGAACTAAAATCCAATTACCATTTCTTTTTCCACTCCGCCTTGGTATAAAAATTTTCTAAAAAAAGGAAAAAAAACACAATGATTGTATGAAAAAATAAGTCTGTTTGTCGCATAAAAAAGATAATCGATGCATCTATAATATAACAAAGTATTCAAGTTGCTGTCTTTTTAAAGTCGAAAAAATTTTCATAAACTTATTTACTCCCTTAGCGCTCAAGTTTTCACTGATAATTTTTCTTCATTTCATTAAAAAATTAACTTACATAACGTTCATTGAAATAATCGTAATATGGATTATATGCGTCAACAACTTTGTCATGCTAAATTAAATAATTAACCACTTAGTAGGAAATTTAAAAAAAATAGCTCAAATTTGTCTTTATAAAAAAAAACAAAAAGCGCAATTGACATACTTCTTTATTTATCAGTTTATACCTCGCGCCATTAATTTTATTTGGATTATGAAGTGGAGCTTCTGAAATAGTTGTTGCTACAAGAAAACTCTAAGGTAATTATGTTTTAAAAAAGAGTTTAAGTCTTAATTCTTTATTACTGTATCAAAATTTCAATTAAATCCAGTTATAACAAAAAATTCTTCAGAAAAAAATTTGAAACTTCGTCGTACGTAGAATTATTAAAGTTTATAACACTTTGTCATTTTAATGATAAAAATACTTGTCAAAAATCCTAAAATTCTTCAAAAATTTTAAGAAATTACCACTTGATTTAGTATTTGACATATTAATTTACTGAAAAAAAGAAGTGTTAAAGGCAAAATTAAGGAGTCATCACAATCAGTCAATTTTCATATGTTATTAAATGATAAGCTTGGAAGTAAATAAATATAAAGCCATTCTTAAGAATATTTTTGGCTTGCAAAATACTCAGTTTAAAACAATTAATTTAATTGAAGTGATCAACGAGTGGAACACCTTGATTATTAAAGAATGCAATAATAAAAAAAGAAGAACAATAAAAATGCAAAAATTTTTACTTAAGTTTTTTTTAATAAAATGTTCTAACTGTTTTGAACCACGGTTAACCTACGATTTTCTTAACAGATGTTATAACAGAAAAATTGATGCTATCAATAGAATTATTAAAAATCGCATATAACTCGAGGAGATTTTGAAAAAATCAAAGAGCAACGCATTTAAACTCTTAAGTTATCGTAATTTTACTTCACCAAAACTGATTCAGAAGTAGTTAATAACTCATGATTTGTAAAAGAGAAACCTGTCGTATTATTTACTGACAGCTATATGATGATTTAAAAATTAGCAATCTGTTTGAAATAAAAAGAGCAAATCCCACTACTATACCAATCAGTAATAGACAACAAGAAAAATGAATATTTTAATAATTTAGGCGCTATTTATAGTTAGAAAAAATTCTGTATAGTCTCATGCTCAGACTCAAAATTTATAAAATATTTCTAAATAAAAAATGAAAAAAATTGCATAAGTTTGGTAGAAATATATCAATAAACTGCATACTTTTTTCTACACACTACCAGAACTGTAATTTATTTCCCTTACTAGAGCTACGCGGGACAAGAGTAATAATTATTTTAAAAAAATTTGCGATAACAATCTTTTCAGTTGCTCCCAGTTATCAGTTAACAAAAAAAAAAAAGAATTCTTTTGCAAATAAAATCGTATTACATTTAAAAAATATTTTACAATTAACAGAGATTTTGCTAACATTTAATTTTAGATCAGACCTACTAGTTTAAATGACTAAGTTATCTTAACGAAGAATGAGTGGAAAAGCGATGAACGCAATTCTAAAAATAATTTCATAAGAATTAAAACTTCAAATTTTCAAATTAATCGCAAGCTTTCATAAAGTGCAAGCTTATAGGAAAGACAATGACAGACAATTGAAAATAAGCTGAAATGACAAAATCATTTATAATTTTCAAATTTTAATGCACTAATTAACTACGAAAATCCTGAAAATATTACAGGCGGGAAAGATGCAATGATCTACCCGCATACAAGATAAATTTTAATTGATAAACACTGCTTCAGTAGAACCGTCGAGAACTTACCTCTATAGATGCCTTACTCTTATTAGCAAGAAAATTATTAATTATGAAATAGATCAGTGTCAACAACAATAAAATCATATTAATGCATTAGTGAATTGTGCCCGAAATATCTTGGGGCTCTTTTTATAGAAAATTGCAAGACTTCATCGTCTATAGCTGCTTATAGCGATTCCATAACAAAGCTCTTACTGATTCCGTCCTAGCAAATCCTTACTTGACACAAGTGTAAAAGCTGGAACATACATATGAATTGGTAATTCCCCTGGGAACCCATTATTGGCTCCATTGACCAGAAATTCTGCACGCATTCAACCTGAAACTTACATTTAAAAAAATATGCTGTCTAATAAATTTATTTACCACAACCTAACATAAATTCATTTATTTACTTGTAAGAAACCTTTTTTGGTTCCAAGAAAATATTTTTATGCCTGAAATATATGTTCAACCTTTATTTTCTAACTGTTTATCATTTCCTGCTAACTAGACAAATCGATGCAGCACTAAAAGACAATCAGTAAAAAAAGAATATCACTGCCATTTTTTGAAAAACTTGGCCTTTTAAGTCTTACTGACTGAAGAAAATTATAATCTAATTCATAGTAATAGCCAGGAGATAATATTTAATAAAAATAAACAAGGGAAAAAATCATGCTCAATGCACCGCAATAAAAATACCTTCATTCTATTCAGTGAAATGACTTAGTATCTCTGTATTCACTGTATCCCGAATATAATAATAATATTGTACCACTTTCATTAAATCTATCATTAACTGAAGTGCTTAGAAAGTAGCACCGGAGCGAAAATGCTGAAAAAATGTAAGTCGAGGGAATTGAACGCATACATTTGGAATACAACAACACGTCGAGGGAATTTCATAAAAGGCACAGCTATGAGTAACTGGTTATAAATTCGACACCATGTTCCTGCTTCAAAAATTTTTCCGCATAATTTCTCATCAATTTGACGTCATACTGCTGATGAAGCATCAAAATCCAAGTGCTTGATCTCAGACCCGACATCAAGTTCAGGACCTTTTATAAAGTTCAGTACGCCTGACCTCTAACTTCACATTCAATCCTTCATAAAATGCACAACTGTAAGAAACTGGTCATATGCACGACACCATGTTCTTGATTCAAAAGCATAAATGTTGTTCAATTTAACCTCATATTACTGATGAAGCATCNTGTGCCTGACCTCTAACTTGACATTCAATCGTTCATAAAAGGCAGAACTATGAGTAACGGGTTATAAATTCGACACAATGTTTTTAATTTCGACACAATGTTTTTGCTTCATCAACAATATGAGGTCAAATTGTTGAGAAATTATGCGGAAAAATT